>BQNB010042091.1:0-46348 GCA_026074375.1 Tanacetum coccineum | reverse complement strand
GAGCTTGGTTCATTTGATGTGATAATCAGGATGAATTGGTTAGTAAGGTATGATGCAGTTATTGTATGTGGTAAGAAGGAAGTTCATGTACCCTATAAAAATAAGATGCTAGTAGTTAAGGGTGATCGAGGAGCATCACAATTAAAGGTAATATCCTGTATCAAGGCAAGGAAATATATTAAGAGGGGATGTCATTTGTTTCTAGCTCAGGTAACCGAGAAGGAGCTGACAGGTAAACTTGTTGAGGACGTGCCTGTAATTCGTGACTTTCCTGATGACTTGCCAGGGCTTCCACCCCATCGCCAGGTGAAATTCAAAATTGATCAGGTGTCTGGAGCCACACCTGTTGCTCGAGCACCGTATCGTTTAGCCCCATCAGAAATGAAGGAGTTGTCGAATCAACTGCAAGAGTTGTCGGAGAAAGGTTTCATACGCCCAAGCTCTTCACCCTGGGGAGCTCCGGTATTATTCGTGAAGAAGAAAGATGGAACATTCCGTATGTGTATAGATTACCGCGAACTCAACAAGCTTGCAATCAAGAACCGTTATCCTTTCCCAAGGATCGATGACTTGTTCGACCAACTAGAAGGTTCAAGTATGTACTCCAAGATCGATCTGCGATTCGGATATCATCAGCTTCGTATACGAGAGGAGGACATTCCAATCACTGCGTTCTGGACTAGATATGGTCATTACGAGTTCCAAGTGATGCCGTTTGGTCTGACCAATGCACCGGCAGTGTTTATGGACCTAATGAATCGTGTATGCAAGCCTTATCTTGATAAATTTGTGATCGTATTCATCGATGACATACTTATCTACTCTAAGAGTAAAGAAGAGCATGAAGAACATCTGAAGATTATCTTACATCTACTCAAGGAGGAAAAATTATACGAGAAATTCTCAAAATATAACTTTTGGCTAGATTCTATGAAATTCCTTGGTCATGTGATCGATAGTAAAGGAGTTCATGTTGACCCCGCAAAGATTGAGGCTATTAAAAATTGGGCTGCACCAACAACGCTAATCGAAGTGAGGAAATTCTTAGGGTTGGCTGGGTATTATCGGAGATTCATTGAATGTTTCTCTTTGATCGCTAAGCCACTTACCAAGTTAACCCAGAAAAACAAGAAATATGAATGGGGCAAAGAAGAAGATGAAGCGTTTCAAATGTTAAAGCAGAAACTATGTAGTGCGCCTATTCTAGCATTGCCCGACGGAACTGAAGACTTTGTTGTGTATTGCGATGCATCACTGAAAGGTTACGAAGCAGTTTTAATGCAACGAGAAAAGGTTATTACGTATGTTTCCCGACAATTAAAGACGCATGAAGAAAACTATATGATGCACGACTTATAATTGGGTGCAGTAGTTTTTGCGCTTTGACTTTTGAGGCATTATTTATACGGTACAAAGTGTGTTGTGTACACGGATCATAAAAGCCTATAGTACATTCTCGATAAAAAGAACTTAATATGAGGCAACGTCGATGGATCGAGCTCTTCAGCGATTACGATTGCGAGATCTGATATCATCCCGGTAAGGCCAACGTAGTGGCCGATGCGCTAAGCCGGAAAGAAAGGGAAAAACCATTAAGGGTTAGAGCGTTAGTTATGACGGTTCACACCGACTTACCACAAAGAATACTTAATGCTCAAACAGAAGCAATGAAGAAAGAGAATGTGGAAGCGGAGAAACTGGGAAGACTACTTAAGCCAATATTTGAAATTCGCTCCGATGGGATTCGATACTTTGATAAGCGGGTATGGCTGCCGTTGTATGGAGGATTAAGAGAATTGATAATGCCTAAATCGCACAAGTCTAAATATTTGATTCACCCGGGGTCTGATAAGATGTATCAAGACTTGAAGAAACTCTATTAGTGGCTGAATATGATAGCTGAAATTGCCACCTATGTTAGTAAGTGCTTGACATGCGCCAAAGTGAAGGCAGAACACCAGAAACCATCCGGTTTGCTCCAACAACCTGAAATCCCTAAGTGGAAATGGGAGAAAATAACCATGGATTTCGTTACGGGTCTCCCGAGGACCCCAAGTGGTCATGACTCAATCTGGGTTATCGTAGATCGATTAACTAAGTCGTCTCACTTTCTACCGATGAAGAAGACTGATAGTATGGAAAAATTAACCCAATTATACTTAATGGAAATCGTGTGTAGGCATGGAGTGCTTGTGTCAATAATATCCGATCGAGATAGCCATTTTTCATCAGGTTTCTAGGGATCACTTCAAAAGGCCTTGGGAACCGAGATAAATATGAGCACGGCTTACCACCCGGAGACGGATGGTCAGAGTGAAAGAACAATCCAGACTTTGGAAGATATGTTGCGAGCATGTGTAATTGACTTTGGTAGTAGCTGGGATCGACATTTGTCTTTAGTCGAGTTTTCCTATAATAATAGTTACCATACGAGCATCAAGGCTGCTCCGATTGAAGCACTTTATGGACGGAAGTGTAGATCGCCTATTTGTTGAGTGAAGTCGGTGATAGTCAACTAACAAGACCGGAATTAATCTGAGAAATGACAAAAAAGATTATCTAAATCAAGAATCGCCTACTGACTGCTCGTAGTCGACAAAAGATTTATGCGGATGTTCGACGTAAGCCTATGGAGTTTGATGTGGGAGACATGGTAATGTTAAAGGTATCGCCTTAGAAAGGCGTGATTCGTTTTGGTAAACGTGGTAAGTTGAGTCCATGGTATATAGGGCCTTTCAAGATTATTGATAGAATTGGTCCAGTGGCATATAAGTTAGAGTTACCCGATGAACTCCGTGGAATTCATAACACATTCCATGTTTCTAATCTCAAGAAATGTTTGGCGGATGAGAATCTGATTATCCCACTCGAAGAAATACAACTTGATGACAAATTACACTTCATCGAAGAGCCGGTGGAAATTATGGATCGTGAAGTGAAACAACTCAAACAAAGCCGGATTCCCATAGTTAAGATTCGATGGAATTCACGACGAGGTCTAGAATTCACATGGGAAAGAGAATATTTCTTCAAGAGCAAGTATCTGCATCTCTTCTCGGACAAAAAGAAGGCGAGTAAGAAGAGACGAGCACCGGGACGACGCTCCCTTTAAGGGAGGTAGGATGTAAAACCCCGTATTTAAGGTCACTACTAATTCTAAACTCGTACCTATTTTATAAATTTAAATAATTCATTTCTATTATTTAATCCGATTTTTATTAAAATTTTTCAATTTTAAAAACATCACGAATCGTACAATTTAAATTATTTATTTTATCGATCGAGAAATCAACGAAAGCCATAATTAGTCATGAGAGCTTAATTCATTTTATTTTTATTAATTATTAATTCATATCTTTTATTTAAGTTTAGCCAAACCGCGTCAAAGAAATCGCGTTATTATAAGAATTATTGAGTTAAATAGGTTATTGGGCCCGGAAACTAAGTAATTCAATCAATTAGCAAACAAAAGCCCAACCAAGCCTACCCACAGGGTAAGGGCCGGTTATAAACTAAGGAAAAACACTAAATATGTAATTTTTATAAATAAGGGAATTATACAAGCAATGAAACTCTTATAAATAGATAATTCCCTAAATCCTAGTATATATACCAAAAAAAACCCATCCTATCCTATTTTTTTCTATTATTCGGTCACCAGCCCTCAAACCAACGACCCATTTTTTTATTAAACAAGTTCTTGTTACTTCTACATAATTACATTCCTCACATTCCAAGCTTCATTTGTATACCATAAAACCATCATTGTAAGAAGGTTAGGGGCTGAATTAATTGAAGTTTTTGAAGGGTTAAATATGTTGGGAAATTGGAGTTTGAATACTATTACCAATGATGTTTAGTGAATTTCGATCTTTGTTTTGTATGTGGGGTGAATCATAGTGTGGGTTGATTATTTTATGGCTACACTAGTTTTTCTTCATTTTGATAAGCACAAGATCTTGATTCTTGATTTTTCTTAGTCATTATAGCTATGCATTTTTATTTTGGTTCTGTAAAAATATGTATTTTATGATTGTGGTTTGTGTATAAGAGGTTGTTATGGCATTGCATATGGTTGAATAGTGTAGGATTTGATGTTTTGATGGATTTTGAGATGGATAATAGGGACTGTTTTAATTCAGTAGCAAGATGGGCTTGGTACGAATAAATTTTAGCTTGGATCCTACTATTAAATTATATGGGTAGATAGATATATGTTTAAGGATAATGTGGCTAATTGGATATAGCCGTAACTCCTCCAGATAAGGATTTTATGGCCGTTTTACGGAAACATGTCGAATCTGGAATGCCGTTTGGAAAACGTGTTAAACTCCATATTTTTGAACTAAATTGTTGGGTTTAAAAGCTAAGGTTAGTAGTAGACACATAGGTACAATACCTCCAAAAGGATTCACTTCAATAGCTATCATGGTTTGGGATTTATAACCGTTTCCGTAAGGGGTTTTCACTTGGTAATAATTCTGTTTTGATAGTCATGTACTAAAATGGTTGTTTATAAAAATTGGTAATAATTAGAGGGTGACGCTTTTCATTCTTGAAACTAAACTCAAAGGTCTTTCCAGGGGTAAAAACCTCATGTTCACAGCCTTTGTAGATTGGGATTTATGGTCAAAACGGTAAAGACGAGATTAACGTTGCTACAAAATTTAAAATGTAGTCAGTCACTTAAACAAATTTTCCCGTCAAATGGTAGAAAATGAGAATGGCTAATTGGACTTTCTGAAAACTTGAAACAAATAGCTTTCCAATGGTGGAAATCTCAGGTCCATACCTATTATGGGCTAAGAGATATGGGCCCAACAAGACAGCCTAAGACATAAAATTTATTTCAGCCCAAGGTTCTATATAAAAAGGGGTCTAACAAGTATAATAAAATTTGAATTAGACGACGAAACTTGGTAGTTACTTAAGTCCATATAATATCAGGTCACACACCAATTTCGAAGTAAAAATACCTTAGTTAAGTCAAGGTGCAATGTGGTGCATATCTTAAGAACATATCCTATACTTGTCAAAATTTTCTTACGTATTGTTTTTACTTATATATTATACTAAGTTGCGTCATGTCTTATAGGTCGCGGCTAAATCGTTGGCACTTCTTCTCTTAGTTGATTTCTTGCTCGATCATCTTCTACTTACGGTGAGTTCATAGCCTCGCCTTTACAAATTTAAATGTTTTATTAAACCCCGCGAGGGAGATACATGCTACTTTATCAAATTGAACACAAGTTGTTTTTCTTGTATGCTGGACCCGAATGTATACCTTGATTGCATTAAGTACCTCTTGTCAAAAGACCCCAATCGTGAACCGTCAACTATCTATGATGGGTAGCCGCTGTTGCAATTAATAGATCTATGGGTTTGACAACCCGGTTCGGTGTTTGGGGACACATCCATTTCTGGAACCCCAATGTTCGGACATATTGTATTCGAGATTTTATTAGGTATATGACAAGATACCTAGCCTGGGGGCATTATTATTATTATTTGTGAGCATATGAAAAGATATATGCATGATCTAAAATGATCTATATTTCGTCCGTGGGATCGGTGTCGCGAGCTTAATGCAATATTTCCTAGTAGCTTGTATGTACAACAAGTTATATGATGATAAATATCCATGCTTGTGTTCTAATTCATTCTTATAAACTCTATGATTCACTCAACGTTTTTGTTGACTTTTTTAGCATGTTTTATCTCAGGTAATTAAAGCTAAGGACTTGGAGCTTAGGACGAGGAGGGAGTTGCGCTTAAGAATGATTTTTGTTAAAACAAATGAATTCCATTCCTCAAAAGCAATGTTTTTATATTTTGTTGAACACTTGTATCTTGTTAGTCTTATGTTGGGACAACGCTTGCACTCTGAACTTTTTAATGGAATGAAATATGTTTTATAACGTCTCTTTTCGAGTCGTTCCCTATAATTTATTGACTATTGTACTTATTATTAACACCCGATTGTTGGTCCCGAATCTTGTTTTAAATTGGGGGTGTTAAAGATTGGTATCAAGAGCCATAAGTTATAGAGAACTAGTTCATTTTTCAAAAACCTAAACTATAACTTTATTTTTTCTTATTTCTGCGCGCAAAGACTCCTCATGGTTCCTGCTCAAGTCGTTCTTGTAATTACCATTCTTAGTACTTATACCCCGCGGGTGCATTATTGCTAAGTCTTTATTGAATAAGTACTATGATTCATATCGAAATATACATTAATTGGTAAACCTTATATTAAGGTTTCTTTTGTATTTATTTATATGTTTAAATAAATCATTATTAAAATTATCATATTCATTTTGATGCATTGCGTTCATTCGCATGTTGCATAAATTTTATATATGTAGTGACCTTACATACTTCTATCCATGCGCATATTGTGTCCGACTTCTCATGATCACTTTTCTAAGCGTTATTACTATTTCGTTTATATGTGTAATGACCGATTACATATACTCGTTCGATTTGAACCGAATTATTTTACCCGACTTACTTTTATCGTTGTGCGTACCTTCGTTGTACGATTGTTTGGGATTATATAAGTATTTGATCCGATGAGATTATACAATTATCATTTTACTACCCGTGCGTGTTATTTCCCTATTTAACTTCTTTAAGCTACTTGTATAAGTTTTACTACCTCATTTGTGTTACTATTCAATTGTTTAGACTTCTATAAAAGCTATCCATATAATACTCTAATTTGTGGCTTTTGCCGACCATTTTGTGCTTATGTCACGAGAAAACGTCTTGGGAAATAAGTTAATGACCATTGTGTAACCATGTGTCCTCAGAAAATTTTAGCGCGCAAACTCCTCGAGATGCCGGCCAAGTCGTTCTTGTGATTACCATTCTTAGTACTTATACCCTGCGGGTGCATTATTGCTAAGTATTTATTGAATAAATACTATGATTCATATCGAAATATACATCGATTGGTAAACCTTATATTAAGGTTTTCTTTTGCATTTGTTTACATGTTTAAATCAATCATTATTAAAATTATCATATTCATTTTGATGCATTGCGTTCATTCGTATGTTGCATAAATTTTAAATATGTAGTGACCTCATACACTTATTTTCACACCGTGTCCGTGCACGTATGCTGCCCGACTTCTTTTGCTCACTTTTTGAAGCGTTATTTTTATCTAATATAGATATGTAATGACCGATAACATATTCGTTCGATTCGAACCAACTATTTTACCCGAATTACTTTCATTAGTTGTGCGAACATTCGCGGTACCACTATTTGGGATTTTGTAAATGTTTTAATCAATGCGAATTTTCTGAGTATCGTTTTACTACCCATGTGTGTTACTTTCATTTTTTAACTCCTTTAATCTATCCATATAGATATCTAATTTGTTTTTCGACCATTTGTGCTTATTCACGAGAAACGTCTTGGGAAATAGTCTAATGACCATTGTGTAACTCAATGTGTCCTCGAAAAAGACTAGTGGTCATTGTGTAAGTCGCAACATCTTGGATAAAATTTTGAAATCATATCAAATTATATTGTAGATTTTCACAATCTTTTGACCCTTTTATGTCACCGTTTTACACAACATTTGAACATTGTTCTAATTTGTTTATTTCATTGGCCATTCTACTTCCGACTCCGAATTGTAACATTCGCTTATACCCCAGAAACGCCATAATCATCTTATAACTAATCTCCTAGAACGTGGCCGTTGATTGGAATACGATTTTACACGTATAAATTTTTAGCATTCTTTTTCATAAAAACCTCCCCGTTTCAGAAGCGCGACTCATGTTTCGTTCTTTTTCCCCGGTTATGTTTAAATATTAAATTGATGTTGAGGTGATTTTAAATTGGTTTGAGGCGTATTTGTGAAGTTGTGGCGAAGTGAGAATCGCGTTTGGAAGGGTTTTTGGTAAGGCTAATTAATGCAGAAAATCGGACAGCCATATTCGGGTGTCATAAATAATTGTAATCTGATTTTGGGCTTTAGATTATGATAGGGTTCGTTCTCGCGGTCGTTTCGATATAAAATTCGACCTCTAACTCTTAAAAACGAGTTTTTTTACGGCAAATTGAAACTAGGAAAATTATTACTAAAAAAATTCATCTTTTTGAGAAAAAAATAGTTGCTGTCAGACTTTTACGAGGGTATTTTCGTCACTTTCGAGTCCGTTTCGGCCTTCGGCCAAAATATGAAAGTTGTTCTGAAGGCCGTTTTACTTCCCCGCGAGGATGCGCGAGTCTGAAATCGAGTAATAACGATCTGCATTTTTCATTTTATTAAAATTGCATCAGATCTGATGTAAGGGCGTTTTCGTCCATTTCTGTCGAGTTTTGGGTTTTGGCTAAAACATAAAAGTTGTCCGGAATATCGTTTTGCATAAAAATTCGCGAAATTTGGTCTAAAAGTGCATAAAAGTGGGGTTTTTACTCAAAACGCAGGGTCTACGTTTTAGTTTATAAAAATTCAGCAAATGTAGGGAAAAGTGAGCTGATACAGTTTTAACTTGAGATTCGGGCCCTTTCTGTTCCGAACCGACCTTTTGCTAAAACATAAAAGTTGTTTATTTTGACGTTTTACACAAAAATTCGCGAGTTTTGATCTAAAAATGCTAGACGATAGGAAAACATAGGGGTAAAAGTTAGTGAATTGTCATTTTGAAAAAAAAAATTAAAGTAGTTGCTGATTTTTGTTAAAAAATAGGATTTTGAGCGTTTTAGTGTCCGTTTGAGCTTGAAAAATATTAACGAATATTATTAGATGATTAATAAATTATTAGGTACGTCCGGTCACGTTTAAAAGTATGAAGCCTATTTTCGGAAACTTTATATATATAAAGACATATTGTGGGAAATAAGAATAGTATATGAATAATGGATGGGTCGGTATTAACGGGAACATAATATTTTATTTAACGATATTAATGTCTTCGAAAGTCCGAACTTACTAAAAATAGTAACTTTCTAAAAATAGAAACTTTCATAAAATAGTAACTTTTCAAAATATGCAACTTTCCAAAAATAGAAACTTTCCAAAAATAGAAATTTTGCGCGATAGTGGTGTAATTCAGAAACGATTAGTATACTTTCTCAAAAGCATATGGTTGTCAAATAACTTAGGAGGTACACACATTTGGATTCCATTATTCTTTTATATATATGTGACTTATGTGTCATTTTATTATATCTTCCATTTTCCTAATTGTGCGCCATCACTTTTGGTCGCGGTTATAATCTCTTGTCTTCATATCCTCCATCGCCATCTGATTGCGTTGGTACTCCAATGGCTACTAAACCCCTAGATGTTGACTCGAGTGGAACTCTTATTGACCAAACGAAATATCGTAGCATGGTCGGGGCCCTCATGTACTTAGCAACAACTAGACCGGGATTTGTACATGCAACATGTTATTGTGCTCGTTATCAAGTGAGACCAACTGAAAAGAACCTCAGGAAGGTTAAATGGATCTTTCGGTACCTTAAGAATACCATTAATATGGGACTCTAGTATTCAAAGGACACCGGTTTTGAACTAACTGCTTTTTCAGATTCAGATCACGCGAGCTGTCTCGATTCACATAAGAGTACATCTGATGAACTACAATTTCTAGGCGGTGATAAGCTAGTCAGCTGGTCGTCAAAGAAGCAGGACTGCACTTTAATGTCTTCAACAGAAGCCGAGTATGTGTTTTTATCTGCGTGTTGCGCTCAAGTTCTATGTTTGAGAACTTAGCTCACAGATTATGGCTTTCATTTGAGCTAAAATACCTATGTAATTGTAACTCAACTGGCGAGCCATAAAGCCCATCTCGGTCAAACAGTCCAGCATTCTCGCACCAAGCACATTGATGCCAGATATGACTTCATAAAGGAACATGTTGAAAAGAGTATAATTGAATTATTCTTTGTCGGAACTGAATACCAGTTAGCTGACTTGTTTACTAAAGCTCTGTCAGAAGATAGATTTAAGGATCTTGTCAGACGACTCGGTATGAGATGTTTAACTCCAGAAGAACTGGAGGTTCTGGCAAACGAATCTGCTTGATATACATCAAACATCGACTTGTAAATATTTTTTATTTTTCTCTTTATTTTGAGATTTATAAATATTTTTGAAAAACAGAATACAAAAATATAAACCTATAAAAATAAAATACAAAAATATAAAATCTAGAAAAACAAAATATAAAATGAAATTTTTTTCAAAAATAACAAAAAGAATTTCTCGACATGTCTCTTGGAATCGATAACATTTACGTACCTAGAAATGTCGATTAACATTGACACGGGCGTGTAAATGAAGTTCGAGCAAGAGTTCAAACGTTTCAAAACATGTCATTTCTAAATTTTCTCAATGACTTATGTGCAAATCAGTACATAACTCAGACCTTAATGTAAGGAAAGTTTATCTTTAAAGATAATTTATCCTGTCAACGAGAAAGTTAATTTTCTCGGTCTTGAGCATCTATACAAAACATTCAAAAGTTTTGAGCTCATGGCAATGGCTTACAGTTACCCCAGACTATAACTCGGACCCAAACTTTAGGGGAGTGTACGCTTCAGTGCACTTACTCTACAAATAGAAGAGAAGTCTTCTATCATGGTTTTTAAAAATTGTTGAACACAGTTTTTCAAAAAGAACTTTCAATGTCAAATTGTTTACAATATAATTTGTGGTATCTTTCCATAATAAGTAGTATTTGTTAAAATTGTGTGTTCAACACACCCTTCCTCAAATAAGTTTAAAAATTGTGGTATTAATTTTTCTCAAAATGTCATACTTATGTATATCAATTTTTGAGGGGGAGCATTTAAAACCAAAAGCCTTTTAATGTTTTTTGGGTACATCTCATAAATGTCAATTTTATGTATCCAAAAACATTTTGTGAAATTAAAATATGGAAATTATAATGTCAATTAATAATATACATTGTTCACTAAGACATCTCACTCCGTCTTCAACATATTTGTGGTGTCATATCAATTTTTTCTTTGTAATGTCAAGTTTTAAAAATTAGTGGTATCACATATACTGTGTTGAAGGGGAGCTATCATAAAATGAATTCATGCAATATCGTGGTGTAATTTTTCTCCCCATGGAATTTTTCATGTCTTAAATTTTAATCAATTGGTATTTCAAATACTAAAAGATTTATTATTTTAAAATACTTTGAGGGAAGATAAATTATTAAAAATTTGGATCTAGAAAAATATATCTTTAAGACTCCTAAGTGGTAACTCTTGCCTTCGTGTTGCAAACTATTCGAATCTCGATGCACATGTGTAGGGGGAGTATTTGAAAATAACAATGTTAGAAAATAGTTTTATGGTTTGATCTTTATACCCAAAAACCAATTGACTCACAACGTCGATGAAGTCATAAGGCGGTTAAGGTTAGGTATAAGTCCTATGATCCAACCAGAACCGGAGGGATCTACCCAAGGACAATCCATAGTTAGAAATAGCAGTCCTTAGGTATGATGTGGAAAAAAATGAATAACAGGAATAATGCCGACTAAGACATGAGTTAACACTAGAACAATCACATCAAGGTGTTAGTAATGACGTCTTGGTAAACATTGAAGGGGTTGAAGAATGAAAAAGAAATATGATGCGTAATTTCTTTTAAATATTTGTTTACCAAGTTTTGAATTTATAAAACTCGTTTCACCTTACAAACGCACTAACAGGCAGAGAACCTGATCGTTCGTAGTGTAGTTATGGTAAATCAAAGGTC
The DNA here is from genome assembly GCA_026074375.1 of Tanacetum coccineum. NCBI lineage: Eukaryota > Viridiplantae > Streptophyta > Magnoliopsida > Asterales > Asteraceae > Tanacetum > Tanacetum coccineum. The sequence goes on along the minus strand of BQNB010042091.1, from coordinate 34,605 downwards.
GTCCCAAGAGCTAAAGGGTGGAAATAAATTTGAGTTTAAAGTGTCACGTTTTTAAAGCTATTTTAGTGATTAAGATGTAAGAAAATAAATGAGAGGAATTAAAGTGGTTTTATCAATCAAATGTTTTTAAAGCTATTTTAGTGATTAAGATGTAAGAAAATAAATGAGAGGAATTAAAGTGGTTTTATCAATCAGAGGAATTGGTATAGTGTAAAACTACAAAGAAGATGAACCCATTTAACTTAATTAAATATCCAAGGTTGAGTTATCTTGATCTCAAGTGCAATGTCTAATTCTTGTTTTACTAGTGGTTTCTAAAGTCGATAGACTTGAATATGCATATGCAGTCTATCCTATACTTCCCGGGTTGGTTAAACAAAATAAAAGATTGTATTAATACATTGGTAATTAAGTAAATGAAAATATATTTTTTTTAACTTTGCTTGTGCTTGCATTTGTTTTAACATACACACATAATTATATTCTTTTTATAAACGTATAGTATTTTACAAAAGATGTGTGTTGTATAAAAATGGTTAAGAAAATCATTAATATACTCATAAAATGTCAAAAACTATGCATACTATACATATCAACAAATAGTTTTTCGCACAAGCAAAATATATGACAATCTTGAAGTAAGAAATTAACTTGTCATTATTCATAACCTCACCTCACAACTAGTCTTAGAATTAATGGAACACACTATGAAAATCTTTATTTGTTTTCTTTTAAAAAGAGTGTTCGTGAGGGTCAAGAAAGATTTCGAATATATATCGATTCATTATTCAAATTATGATTGATATTATTGTCGAATCTAATTGACAAGTTTTTGAGTATGGACAAGAAATCGGATTCTTATTTGTCTAGCTTTAAGGTTATATCAAAATATAACAAGAAATATTATCTTAAACCTACATACTCAATCACACTCGATTGATATGAAAATAATGACATCCCTTTCCAAGATGATAAGAATATGCATCAGATCACAACTCATACTTGTGTAGATGTCATATTGAGTCTACTTGTCCAATAGTTGTGTTCTAAATATTTGGCAAATATGTGCATAAAATACACAATGAAGTAGGATAGACGACTTGAATATTTCATCCGAAATACTCAAGTAATTTACCTTGCAATGCAATTGGTAAAGTCGTTGTTTCCAAAAAGTCAAACATAAGCAAATGCAAAACATATGTAACTTTGCTCAAACAATTCAAAAGCACAACTCAAAACTCAAACTATCTTCTTATCAAAACTCTCTCTTACTTTACCAAATAAGTTTACTATTTCTTCCTCACCAAATGAGAACCCTTTAACCATCTAAGGTTAGGATTAGGAAGAATTGAACATATTCCACAAACCATTATCGTGCTTTCTTTCAATAAGTGATCGTAAGGGGATTTTGAATATGAAGATGATTATTATTCAAACGATAATCAATCTCATTATTCAGTCTAATAAAAAAAATTAGAATATGAACATGAAATCGAGACTAGGATTTATCTAGATCACGAAAATATCAATAAAATGACCATAGATATTTTTCCGAGTCTACATGCTTAACCATCCTTGGTTATTACATGAAATCAAGAAGTCGATTGCAAGACAACAAGATTAATCATCGAATTGCAATTCACACTTACAGTGAAGATGTTTCATTGAGTCTAAAGTGTTCAAATGTTGTGTTATTAGCTATGGTCAAATTATACATGCTAAACATAACACACTCTAAGTAGGATTGACGACTTATGAATTTCCATCGAGAAACTCATAAATACTCCAACTTGATAAGCAAGTCTTGGATGTCATTTCTGAAAACTCAAACCAAGAACCCTTATAACTTATATAAGCTTCTTCTAATAACCTAATTTCAACACCATCTCCCAAATAGTGGGAAAATGATCCTTGCCCAAATTTGGCATCTCCACAGATCGATGGATCCTTCGTCTTAGATTCATCTTTGGTTCCTATGGCATTAGATTTAAAATATCTTCCTCGTGTAAAACTCTTGCTTAAATATCTAACATACATGTAACTAACCTTTAGTAGATCATCATTATTTATACAAAGAAACATTTACAAGATCAATTGAGGTAAATAACCTTAATTAGATTTCTTTCATAAAAGACATGCAAAGGTGCATTCTTTGAACTCTCTCATTATAAAGCATTACACATTGTCACTCTTAAGCATACTTCTAGGTTCTAGATGACTAATTCTCTCTTATACCTATAACAACTTGCTGGCTCTCTCATTTAACCTTAGAATTCCACACATCTTGATTAGGATTATGCGAATCAGAATTAAAGCATGTTAGTTGAGTCATGTTAGGTCCTCTATGCAAAGATAATACAAATTTTATCTTTGCTACACTTCATTAGGCAAATATAGGAATTCTATTTTGTCTAACATGAGAATGGATACTGGAGAATCTATTGCACTAGAAATTCAATTCGACCTAACGGTTGAATTGCTTCCAAGAGTGAAGTTGGGTTCATGGTATAACCTGTAAAAATGGTCGTGTTTAGCCTGAATTGAGCACCACTAGTGATAGTCTCATATTCATTCTCCAATTTGCTTAAATGGTTCCTCCTAAATATGCCTAATGATAGTCTACATCGATAGACTTTGTATTTTATTAGGAGTGCACACTAAGCAAGTAGAAATTAGGTTTCTCCTTAGTCAATCCAGACTACATGCATTTCACATATGTGCTTAAAAGTTTCAAGATAATAACGTGCTCCCACGTAATGCAATTATATGCTTTCATGTTTATCTTAATGCTCAACTTTTATTTGCTTAGCTATTGAATGCATGTCTATTGTAAAATCGTTTGCCTTTTTCTAGCAATTTAGATAAAATATCTCTTAGTTTATCTAAATAACACATGCTCCTAAGTGCTAAATGCTAACATGTTTTACATGATGATTGGATTTAAAATTATCACGTTTTGTATGCGTCATTTTACATGACTTATGTGTTAATTGTGCACCCACACTATGTTATTTTAATGTATGACAATTAATATTTAAATGTCATATAGTCTTACACATTAATCTTGTTGATTATTGTGTTGATACATGCTTTGATAAACTTGCATGTTTATATGTATATATCTTATGCATCTAGGTATATATTTTCTCACACTAGAATATTTTTCTTCGCGTCTGTGTCATAAATCTAAAAAGTCACAAAAGTCGTAAAATGGTCTTAAATCTCTTAAAGTCTTCACTCACACACTCCTTTGATCGTCGTCTCGCTTTCTTCCAAATCATTTACTCTTTCGTTAAGTAAAGCTTAGATACAAATCTAAAGCTCCTCCAAGTAGGTTTGACAACTTAAATATTTCATCTGAAATATTCAAGTATCTTTAACTTGCGATTGCAAACGTTAAAGGTCATATCTGAAAATCCCTATTTAAGCCTTTTAACAATATTAGTTAAAACACTCTCCATTTCTCTTTGACGAAAACATTCTTTCTATTCGGCAAAAACATTCTTTCTCTTTGATGAAAAATTATTTCTCTTCGATGAAAACGTTCTTTCTTTTCGACGAAAACGTTCTTTCTCTTCGATGAAACATTTTTTTCTCTTCGACGAAATCACTCTTTGTCTTTCGATCACACCTCTTTCTTCTCACTCAACCATGCCTCTTCAACCATAGAGATGGCTAATCTCTTTCCTCCATTATTTCGGCTTACCTCATTTAAAGATAAAGTTATAACTCGTCGTGTGAATTGTTTATGAACATTAGTAAGTCTGAGAAGAGCTACAATACTCTTGTGAGTTGTAGTTTATAGTACGTTAACCACATCCGTCTTGATCTTTGGTTCCAAGCTCGTTGCCTCCATCTTCATTTGTTTTCTTTATTATTATTATTATTATTATTATTATTATTGTTATTATTATTATTATTTTCGCGTACGAAAGATACCAAAGATACGTCACCATTTCATTCGAGACAATGTCCAAAAGGAAACATTTCCATTCGAAAAGGTTGCGTTTGAAGATAACATCGTTGAAATTCTTTCTTTACCCCTCAACCGTGAATCGTTAAATTATATTCATCTAGGTTTAGGAATGATGGAACACATTCCATAAATCGGTGTCTTCTTTTCTTCTAAGTCTCAATTCTAGTCTATGTTCCATTCTGTGTCGTGACAACCTAATTACTTCATCCAAAGTATTTTAAGGATTTTTAATTAGCGAAACGCAAATTAAAATGTCACTCCGTTCAAAAAATTTCGTCAACAATCGATTCCAAAACATCTCTGCTGGTGGCAGTCCCCATAAACCAGGCGGCCTCCTGATTAAAATAGGCGGCCCATTATATATATATGGGACTGCCGGCAGCAAGCTTGTGATATCTTTCATTTCATTTTCTAATCATAAAATGAACACCTTGTCTCTCTCTTCTTCTTCTTCTGTGAGCTGACGTTTATTCTTCACCCAAACCTCATTAACTATTACCCACTCTTGTCAATGATTACTAGTTCTAGTACATATTTAAACCAACAAGGTGAAATAAAAAACGAGTCTTAAGGTATCCACCGAGTTATCTTCACCATAAAAGTCATCATGTAATTCTTCTCCACCAACATAATCACAAACTAATAGCGTTTATCACTTATACAACCCATGAAAAGTAAACTACATTTCATAAAGCGCAAACCTATGTCCAATATCTCTCTATAGATTAATGGGTCATCCTCATATCCTAAGACTTATAAGCATCATTGCTTATGTTTTCAAGAGTCAAGTGATATTCATAATGAAATGCGTCTCATTATCAAGCACATTCCTTACAATCGATAGATTTACAATACATCACTTCATAATAAATCCCCTCACATACAAAGCTTAGTCCTTACATCTCGCATACATCTTGTATCAATTCATAGATGATTCTTCTCACTCCTAAGCGTTTCTTCTCTTTTCTAGTAGTTGTTTCACTTCTAATAATCTTTATACTTCTAAAGTTCCTTCTCACTTCTAAACGTTCATTTTCACTTCTAATAAGTCTCCTCGTCTCTAACGTTTCTTCTCACTTCTAAAAGTTTCTTCTCTCTTCTAATAGTCTTATTACTATTATAATGCCTCCTATATCCCTTGGCAACTTAATAATTTCATCCCAAATAGTTAAGTAAATTGCAAAATGCAAATGTCACTCCTTCGTAAAACTTTTCACTTTCTAGAAAATGAAGAACATAAAGAAGATATTCAATCTTCAAGTATTATTGAGTCACCACATTGTTGAGTCTCTCATTATTCTTCCACCATGAAAAAAACTACTACCTCATTTTACATACCCACCTTTGTTCCTCAACATTGTTAACTAACAAAACACCAAACAAACCTTTGAATTCCCAATCATCCATATTTGTCTCGGTAGGATCACATGCACATCAATTGTTAGTGCAAATGATATATCAATCTTTTCTATCAACCTCTCATCAACACATTCCTTCTTTAGTCTCGCTCGTCTTCTCTCACTTTTTGGCTCTATAGAATCATTTTCATTAACATTTAAGAGCACATCATCTCCATCCTCATCTTATTTTTCTTTTTATCTCTTTTAAGTATATATTTTGGCATATTTCGCCAAGACATTAAGTGTCATTCATCTACCTTTAAAAAGGGTCATTATCATAATATATTTGTGTCAATCAATAAACGAATCCCATTCTCGTTTGTTAAAAGTTAGTCTAATCGTTGTCCTTAAACATATGTCTTGAGTCTTTTAATTATATCATTTAGATTGTTGATTTTAAAACAATGATTGCATGTGTCTAGCTTCTAACTTTCTTTTAAAGTGTCATACTTTAGAATACTAACACCTAAAATGCATGTCTAGTCCCCCGTTAATATCTTGCTATATATATGTGCACTTGTCTACTAACTTTGTTTTGTAGCACACATCTATATCTTGATTCCTTGGTGCCCCAAACAAGGGGGAGCATAGTACTTGCAAGCGTTCTACTCATTTAAATTGCATTGAACTTCTTGAGCATCGATGGTAATTTATTTGATTCATGGATCCTATAAAGTCAATATACAAGGAATGTAATTATCATGGGGATGCAATGAGCAAGGGGAGCTCGAAGATATGTGGGTAAATAAAGGTGTCGGTTAAAACGTGATGATAGAAGACTTCTCACTAGGATGATGCAAGCTTTCCTCTTTATAGGAAGTTTAGGATCGAGGATTGTCAAAATACTCATGAAGGGATCTCATTCCTACTCAAAATACTTCACCTCCTTTGGATAACCTACTTTATCATTCATTCTGTTATCCTATACACTCGAGTATTACCATCTTGTCTTGTCCTCATTCTCACCTCTCATACCTTTTCTAAACTATCAACAAACTACACAATCACCGTCAATTTATTTTTCAATCTTCTCCTAAACTATATACTCAGTAGTACTATATTCTTCTCATTCCTCTAACGTATTATACCCGATTGTACATACCATCTTCTCCCATCATCTTCTTCTAATATCCTTCCATAATACCTTTTTGCTTTGACAAAAAGGGGAGAAGGGAGTGTAAACGAGTAACTTTTAAACTTTACTATGTGTTATAGTTTACATAGTTTGTCATCATCAAAAAGGGAGAGATTGTTAGTGCAAATATTACATCAAAAAGGGTGAGATTGTTAGTGCAAATATTACAATATTTAATCTATACAATCTCTTTATGTTTTGGTGATGACAAACATATGATTTGTAATACGTAACGTAAAGTGCGCAAGTTACTCGTAATCACAAATTATTAATGCATACTTGCAAAAACATCTCTCGACGTCTCAAGTCTACATCAACATCGACATTTGTTTGCACCCAACGTAAATCACGTAAGGTATGTACAAACAACATAATAACTTTTGGATGCTCAAAGAAGCAAAAATAAGTTTTTGTCTTAAACTTTATATTTTTGTAAATATAAGAAAACTATTTCTCAAAAATTATTTAGACAAATTATTTTTTTAATTATAAAGAAATGTTTTATGTGGTAATTATTTTAAAATTCAAAATCTGGTTCTTTTCCCCCCAAAACATGTTAAACTTTCACCAGACAAGTTTGTCACTACAAAAAGACAAAAACAGGAGTGTCTATCGGGCATTGTGGTCCCTTAATAGACACGTCGGCCCTTAAATATCCTGGCGGCCCCCCTATATATTTGGGACTGCCATTTCTTTGACAGCGCTGTTTTTCAGCCTCCATAATAATAGTGGGTCACCTTCAAACTATTATTCATAACCCACTTTTGCATTGATTTTCTTTAGTTCCTTTCTCTCTCTTAAATCTCACTAAATTCTCTCTAAATCTTTGATATTAGACTTGGTTTATCTTGTGTATGTGATCAAATTCTTCTTCATTTCATCATTTTCATCAAGTGCAAGAGAAAGAAACTTCGGTCATCTTTAAGATCCGAAGTTATGTAGCTAGTTAGCTCTATTTGTTACATATAGCTTCGAGTTTCATGTCTTCCAATTTTAGTTAGTGTGTTAGATCCAAATGATGTATATATTTGATGGGGTTTGATGTGGGTTGGTTAGTATTTTAGACCTTAAAATACATTGGCGAAGTGGTAGATTCGTTTTAGCTAAGATTAGGACTCGACATCTAGCTTAGTGTCAGAAAATAATATAAGCGACGTGGTTTATGTGTTTAGGCCATAAAACACAAGGTGTGTGATGTTGGGCCATAAAACATAACGGGTTTGGTTGTATCCGAATAAGAACTTGACAACTAGCTTAGTGTCGAAAAATAATGTAAGCATTGGTATAAGGTTTTCTTCGCCGAAAGGGATCTTGTTGATTAGTGAAGTAACTCTCGAGTTGGATACTCGAGGAGTGGAGTAGGGCGAAGAGGAGCTTCGTGATCGAACCACTATAAATCACCGTGTCGGTTTGCATTTTCTTTTACCTTTCGCTTTACTTATTTCTTTACATTTACCACTATACTTTTATACTTGCATTGTGCTTATGATTGTGTGAATGGTTGTGTATATATTATTAGTTAAGGTTGTGCACTACTTTGTAGTTAATATTGTGGTTGAGTTTGTATTATTAAGATATGTGCTAGTTGTTGTAAAACTATTATCGACACTTCTCATATTATGTCCAACTTGATTGGCGATTTGATACTAAAGATTTAAAGTTTTCAAATAGAAACATATTCACCCCCCTCCCCCTCTATGGTTTCCATAAAAAAAATTAATTTAAAAGTCAATCGATGCGTCACTTGCTAAAGTGGTTTTGTAACACATCGAGAGTTTTATGCATTTTAAAATTCGTCAACCATCAATTCATAGTCTGGACAGAATTGATATCCAGTGTCACAAGTTTGATCCATGTAGAATCTCACAATTCACCTACCGCATAGCTTGTTTGATGTTGGCTCTAGATGGATTTCCATCGTCACTATGAATACTTAAGTATCACTCTGATGTTCTGGCAATATTACAAGGATAATGCATAGGAATCTTAATATATTACTTGTTTTTCACAGTGTGTGAATAACAAGTGTATTTTAGATTAGTGTCCAAGTGAGATTTATGAATGATATCTTTATGGCTCTAGACTCGATACTGCACTTTGGTTTTAGTAATCGGAGGCTGGAGTAGACTGCTACCTTTTCAATACCAACTAACTCAGAGTGAGAAAGTTAATAGAAATATGTTTAATCTCCATGAGAAATGAAACAAGAGTCTTTTAAGAGACCTTGAGTGGCTAGGAAGGGTTGTGCATTCCATCACTGGGTCCATGATGTCTATCTTCAATACCAGACAATAGCTTAGTGTTTCTGATAGCATATGTATTGACCCCAGTTTTTGCCTAAGTGTAAGGAGGGCTTCTTTCTTTTCACCCTTTATCTTTACATTTCTTTTTCATTCTTCAACCCCTTCAATACCTACCAAGACTTCATTACTGACACCTTGTTGGGTTTGTTCCAGTGTTAGCTCTATCTTAGTCTGCATTATCCCTTTTTTACCTTTACTTCTTTTGTATCATACCTAAGGACTTCTATTCTATCAAATTGAAGGTCCCTGGATAGATCCCTTTGGTTTTGGATGGATCATGGGACAAATACCTAACCTTAACAACCTTATAACTCCATAAAATTAAGTGCATGGTTAGTCTTTTGGTATTGCCACATTTGCCATTAAAAGCTTTTCAACCAAGGTACTTGTGATATATTATCAAAACATTTGTACCAGATAGTTTTTACTTTCAAAATTGCTCCCCCTTCATATGTGCATCGATATTCGAAAGTGTTTTGCACATACAAGGAAGAAGCTGCACTAGAGTCATTAAAATCACATTTATAAGCCTTATATTTTAATCACATTTTCTCCCCTATCAAAAATGTCAAATCTTTTGATATTTTAGATATCAATTGATTCAAATATGTTTGAAAACTATTTTGGGGAGAAAAATGTTCTGATTATTAACAAGCCTTTATTGGGAACATTTTAGTGCTCCCCTCAAATTATGAGGGAAGAATATAGTGTTAAGTACATATTTTGAAAGATTTTGAATTTAATGAAAAATTCATGAAAAATTGTACTTAACACATATATACTAAAGCCTATACACTACTAATGTACATATTCAACAAGATTTGTATGAGATAGAACCTTATATGAGCAAACAATGATTGACACAGTCAAACTGTGCGTGTAAGCAGCCTGTAGTCCGTCTCGATACTTCTTTTATGAGTTGTCTTAGCTTCCCCCCGAACCAGCAAACCTTTCTTGAGTAGATTCAAAGCTTTCTTGCAAGCCGCATCAAGAGGTCTTGATGTATAAAGCCCAAATACTTGGAGTACATAATTAATCCCTTTAAAGAATTCGAAACCATAACACCAAAGTCAATTAAGTCCTGGATGTCTGCATTTCTCCTTACAAGATAGTGATGATATAAATTGTTACACCAAAGTCAACTAAGTCCCAGATGTAGACAATTAATTCATCTAAGTAGCCAAAATGATAACACCAAAGTCAACTAAGTCCCAGAAGTACACATTTCTTTCTGCAGAATACTGACTAACTTAAGAAATCATCATACCTATGTGTACCTCTTTTGTCAGCTATTTCTACTACTTCGAAAATAAGCTTAGTGATTAACCGATCGAGGAAACATAAATTGAATCAGAAACATATCTTCTCACACTTGAATAATTCTTCTCACACCACTTCCCCCTAGAAACTCAAGTGATGCATACTAAAAATAACAAGACATCTCTACCCCCATGTGGTTGAAATAGAGCATCTAAAAGTAAAAAGTTAAAACGCTGATTTTCTCTGCCGTTATGACATTCGTCTTCCCGGAATGGCCTAAAATAAAAGAAGGATATGGGCACTATCACGTGTACTTGTTGTACGTTCTGGTGTATCTACTCCTTCCCCCTTGTTGGTTTAGATACCTCGGAATTAGCAAAACCTTGTACACACATATACTTGAAATTGTATTCGAAGAATATATAAGCTTAAATCTATCACATGAGAATCAACTTCAAGGCTTTTAAAACTATGTAATTATTTTCAAACATTCCTAAGTCTTTTTACAACTATGAGGTGTTGGACATATTAGTCAAATGTATTTTTAAGCCTATACTCACTAAGTTACAAATTACATATAAGTCCCTAAAATATTAAACAAATGACATATGAAGCCCTTGTAGTTAATATAAATTAACTCCCCTTCAAGTAGTGATCCGTCATTATTAAAAACTTTAACCGCTTATTTTGTGAGTTAGTATGAAAGATAGTTTTAAAATATTATTTTGAGCACTTTCTCCCCCTCAAATAATGACTCGTTTTCTATTTAAAGAGTTGTAATCATTGTTTGAGTGGTCGAATTATCTTTTTAAATTTTTTTGTGATTACTAAAGATACTGATTCATTTTGAAAGACAACTTTTTCACCAATAAAAATAAGATTTCTCTTATTTTATAAAAATAAATGCACTGATACGTACACTTATTTTATAGAAAGCCCGGATTGTGTAGCAAGGTATACACAAGCCTTTTCATGATCATTAAGTTGATCATGCCTAAGAAACTTAATACTCGTTGTGAGATCAAGTTTTCTTTTTGACGAAATACTTGCCTTTAAGATGAAGAACGGGTTGCAGTCTGAAATAACTGCAAGCCAATGACATGTTTTGAAAACATTTAGAACATATGCTCGAACTTTATTTGCAGCTCCGTGTCATTATTGCATGACATTTCTAAAGCCGTAAATATTATCGATTTTCAAAAGACATGTCATGAAAAACATATTTTTGGTATTTTCTGATTTTATATTTTTCTAATTGATTTTCTGGTTTTATATTTTTCTATTTTCTTTTTGTAAAAGTTTATAAAAATGAAAAAAAATCTTTTAGAGTTTTTCTTATTTTCTGTATTACATAGGATACAAGAAGATTTGCCACCATCACTCTTCTTCTTCTTCTGCCAGTCTTTTCAGCGTTTCAGGAGACATACTTCTCATTCCAAGCTTGTTGATAAGAAATTCAAGTCTTTCTCATCCCAATGCCTTGGTAAAGATATTTTCCAGTTGATATTTTGTTCTGACGAAGTATAGCTCAACAAACCCATTTTCCACTTGTTCCTTGATGAAGTGGTATCTGATGTCAATATGCTTGGATCTAGAATGTTGGACGTTGTTGCAACATAAAGCAATGACACTTTTATTATCGCAGTACAGAGGAATTTTGTTGAATCCAAGGCCATAGTCTGTCAGTTGTGATCTCATCCAAAGTATTTGAGCACAACATCCGGATAAGGCAATGTATTCAGCTTCTATACTGGATATGGCAGTGGTCTTCTATTTCTTAGATGACCAACTGACTAATCTGTCATCCAAGAGCTGCATACTACCAGATGTACTTCTTCTGGTATCTTGGCAACCAGCATGATCAGTGTCTACAAAAGCTGTTAGTTAAATACATGAATCCTTCGAGTACCACAGATCCATATTAATGGTTCCTCGTAGGTGTTGAAAGATTCATTTAACTGCATGTAAGTTCTTTTCGGTAGGCTTTGCCTGATACCGGGCACGCATGTAAACAACAAATACAAGGTCTGGTCTACTGGATGTCAGATACATAAGGGATCCAATCATTCCACGATAACGTGTAGGATCAACTGCTTTCCCTTGTGGATCTTTATCCAGTTTAGATTTCTCTACCATGGGAGTATCTACCGGGTCACTCATTTCCATACCATATTTTTTAATTATTTCAAGAGCGTATTTAGATTGGTTAAGAAAGACGCCTCTAGGACTTTGAAAAATCTGAAGTCCTAGAAAGAAAGACATTTTTCCCATCATCGAAATTTTAAATTTTGAACACATTATTTCAGAAAATGTTTCACAGAGTGACGGATCAGTAGAGGCAAATATTATATCATCTACATAGATTTGTACCAGTAAGATGTCTTTGCCTTCTTTCCGAGTGAATAATGTAGGATCAACAGCGCCTTTGGAGAACTTCTAGGATAGTAGAAATGATGATAACAAATCATACCAAGCCCGTGGAGCCTGCTTTAACCCGTAAAGAGCCTTCTTGAGGTTGTATACATGGTTGGGATTATCTTGATCTACAAACCCGTCTGGTTTACTGACATAGACCTCTTCACATAATATACCATTTAAGAACGTCGTCTTGACATCCATTTGATATACGATCATGTTCATGTAAGCGGCATATGCAATAAAGATTCTTATAGCCTCTAGTCGAGCAACTGGCGCAAAAGATTCTTCAAATTCGATCCCTTTTTCTTGACGATATCCCCTTGCTACCAACCTAGCCTTGTTTTTCAAAACACCTCCCAGTTCATCTAATTTCACCTTAAAGATCCACTTCAAAGTGATTATCATGACACGATCTGGACGAGGGACGAGCTCCCATACTTCAATCCATTCGAACTTATTTAATTCTTCTTGCATGGCTTCGATCCTGCAAGCTTCCTTTAAAGCTTCTTTATATTTTTTTGGTTCAACAGAAGTAAGGAAAGCATCAAAGTAGCAAAACAGGGCTTCATTTTGTAGTTGATGTCTTATAGAGACGGGTCATGAGGGATTGTCCATGACATTATCTAGCGGATGATCCTTGGTCTATTTTCTGAGGTGTTCAGGTAGTTGATTGACCGAGTGCACATTAGTAGGAATAACATCCCTTGAAGAAGATTATTTATAATTTGGTTCTGGAATTGGAACACAAAAGAAGGGATCATTATCTAGATGTTCAACTTCAATATCATGAAAATGTTCTTCAAAACTAGAAGGAATTACTAGAGATTGTGTTTCTTGAGGGGTTTGTGAAGTACTTGGATATGGTGCATCTTGATTAATAGTAGTTGAGGAAGGTGGACCGGTTGAATCGGCAAGAACTAGAGCAACAACTGCAGGAACTGAAGAAGCAACACTAGGTAGAGGATTGAAGTATTCATCAAACATCGGTTAAAACAAAATATCCAAGTCCTTCTTAGTTGGTGGTATATATGGTGTTGGAGAATGAGGATTTGGCACGAGTCCTGAACTGAGTGTTCCAGGAGTCAAGAGATGAGGCTTGGGTCCTAAACTGAATTGTTCAGAAGCCATCGCTGTCAGCTTATCAAAGTCAACGTGAATAGTTTCAATGATTAGACAGGTCCTCTTGTTGTAGATTTAGTAAGTCTTCTTTGCAAGAGCATAACCGAAAAAGATTCCAATATCTGCTTTAGGTTTCAACTTGCCAAGATCTTTACTATCATTGGTAGGGTAGCATAGAGCACCAAAGACATGAAGATAAGATGAGTGAGGTTTCCTGTTATGGAGAAGTTCATATAGGGTTTTATTGTGACATTTACGAATTAAGGATCGGTTTTATGTATAGCAAGATGTCGCAACTGCCTCTGCCCATAGAAATAACGGAGCCTTCGAGAATATCAACATGGTTCGTGCAGCCCTCCACTAAAGTTCGGTTCCCTCTTTTGACAACGCCGTTCTGTTGTGGAAAGCGAGCAATGGATGTTTGATGTGAAATCCCGACATCTTCATAGTAAGCTTTTAGGGTTTGATTGACAAACTTTGTGCCATTATTGGTTCTGATATTACAGACTGTCGCATTAAGACGAACTTTGTGGAGATCTTTATGACCCCTTAGATCATTATTAAGACTCATCTAGGATATAGTAACAATGATTAATAAACTTGCACAGTGGAATAATAAAACAGAAATCAGAGTTACTTTGAGGTTTTCTTTATTCATTATATCCCCAAGATCAAATGATCCTTGAGGCTAAACTAACTAATACATAGATGTCTATAACACATCTACTAACTATCTAACTATGCTAACTAACTAAACATGTATATACAAACACGTTTTGTTTTCATTCGTACCTTCAGTGAGAACACACCTTTTATGGATACTAATACGATATGCTAGACTCTGCTTTTTTTTAGCATCTAAGAAGTCAATGGCTTTTTACATGGTGAAATATTTAAAAGATTATAATGATTTGACCAAATCTTTATCTCTTCATCTTTATCTCTTTTTGACCAAATCTTGGTCAAAAGCGTTTAATGGAAACTATTTAAAAGATATTAATGAGTTTGACAAATCTTACTCTCTTCATCTTTATACTCTTTTTGACCAAATCTGTATTTTTTTACATCTTGTAGAATCCCCATTGACGACTTTGGTCCTTTTGTTTCCATCTTGTTTCATTCGTGTTTTGTCTTATCAACTCAAATATAATTCCTAACAATCTTCCCCTAGTTGATAATGACAAAACCAAATAAGCACGAACTTCCCCTGAAGTTAATATACGAATGAAAACTTCCCCTTAAGCTACCAAGGATCTACAAGTTGCAATCAGCAAAATCTTCGACCCTTTTTGTCATCATCAAATCGGGGACTAAAGTATGCAACTTCGATCTTCACAACCACGAACCAATATTACACTTCAAATCCAAGCCTTCTATCTCCTCAAATTACCCACCATTAAGTACAATAAGAAAAATGAACTTGAGTAGTAGACACTCACACTAGCAGTAGTAATAATGACTAGTAGTAGCAAAAACCTTCACCTTGATGTAGCATGTAAATGGTTAAACATTTTAACATTAAGCTTCCCTTGAAACCCATATGTTAACCATTTCTTGAATCTTTAATTCTGTAGGCTCTATGTAATAATTACTGATGAAGAAAATTTAGTATAACGAACTTGATGCTGAAGTAGAACAACCTAAACTTGTGTCTTATATCTTGTTTATCCACGCGACATAGCTCAAACTTATACACTAAGACAAAATTATAAGTAGATCGCAAATTCTCTTGACGAAATCCTCATCTATGAGACACAAATTAAAGTGATAGCAAATGTGAGCATTTTGTGCTACCATAAGAAAAATCACACAACCTTTGCAGATTCGTCAAGTCTTATCACAACGTTATAAGCTACGAACAAGTTACCTCTCTTCCTAAAGGTTATGATAAGACTCAAACCCTATATTCACTTCAACTTCAAATTAGGTCAATAAACAACCTTCTCTAACCAATTCGAACTAATAATCAAAATACAAGCCTTTGAAACTTTTAGGAACATTTAAACCAAAAACCTTCCAGAACAAAAACTTCGACACATCTTTTCTTCATAAAGTCGACACCAACAAAAACCTTGAACAATCCTAGATATCGAGAGCCACGAGGCTCTGATACCACTTGTAGGTCCAAAGTCTTGGATCTGTTTAGCCTTTTATAAGACAATAGCTAACTTGGATAAATCCAAATCAACTATATGAGAGACAATAACTATGAATACTATGTGTTAATGCAGAATCTCAACACAGGTACTAAGAAGAACACAATGTAAAACTTTGCTTATTTTCTATTAATTTCTATTAGGGTTCTCTATCTCAAACACTATGCCGTAGGGTTCCTTTTATACACCAAGGAAACCCTAATGGGCTTTACAAACGTGTGAAAGGATAATGCATATCCTTTCCTAAGATATCTCTAAGATAACTATTAAGATAACTATTCTGTTACATAAACAGACTTAACTAGACAAGACCAGTACTAACTATAGTACTGCCAGACTTAACTTAGTACTGGCAGACTTAACTATGTCTACCAGACTTAACTCTATAACTACCAGACTTAAGTCTGTTTACAATAATTCCTAACAATCCTCCCCTAACTTGATCTTCACTTGTGAACTTCAAGTTTCTTTGAATACCTTCATTATAATCTTCCTGAGGATGTTTGTGAGCATTATCTTTGGAATTATTCTTGAACTGTAACATGATGACTGTCTTGTATGAATACTTTCTTAATTTCTATCAGCAACTCTTTAAAGCATCACTTCTTGATATTTCACAGCATCTAATCTTGTAAATATAATGATCAACACTTCACAGCTACACATACTTTCTCTTCAGCAACATAGAAACAGCAACAGATAAACAGTAACATTGACTATATGTACATGAAATCATAAAGTTTTAGACTATTCTCATCACTTCCAGGTGTGTTAACTCTTGAGAGAGGTGAATCATTGAAAATTTAAATGGATTTGAAGTATCTTTACCAGTTAGCCATTAACCCTAGAGTAGCCAATGTTTGGTTTACAAACCATGGTACATTGATAACCATTTCAACTCTTAGTACATGAAACATGGTGAGTTGAATTACCATATGATTTTTAGTAAATCATCAGCTATTAACGGATTTGATTACTCTTTACCAGTAGCCATTTGCTCTGGAGTAGCTAACTCTTTGTTTTAAAAACATGGTGAGTTAATTACCATACAGTTTTTAGTAAACTGTCAACCATCAATGGATTTGAGAAGTCTTTACCAAAGCCATTTCTTTTGGACTAGCCAGTCCTTATGCCTATTAAGCATGGTGAACTGATGACTATTTGTTGTGTGGTGGTTAGCCAACACTAAAACCGTTCTCTCTTCCATTATAGTCCATAGTTTCCAACATATGTCCACAGCTACTGATAACTTCATCACCTTTTAACACCAGCTTGCTTCTCGATCATCTTCAAAGTTTAATAACAAATCTTCATGTCATTTCCTCCAGAAGCTTCATTTCCAGCATCACTTGTAGGCACTTTTGATAGAGGATAACTTCCTATCTGCTAACATAAAAATACGCCTGCCTCTAAGTAGACACATGTACTGCACACTTGTCATAATATCTCCAACTAATCATCTTTTGCTGTAGTGGTAAGCTCCAAATAGCATCTTCATTGAGAGGTGGATCAAACATAGTCCTGAGATCACTCCATAGTACTCTGTCATAAGCATCTTCAGGCCATTTTTCCTATAATTTCTGCATAACGCAACGCTGTACACTCAATAAAGATCCCTCCTCTTGTAAAGTCATTAAGCATAGCTCCCACAGCTCATATAAACTAAAAATCAGCTCCAATTGCTCTTATTATCTGATAAATTGCTTCCCTTTTCACCTGTTGAAATATATTTCCAAATTTGCCAAAAATTAGATTTGTATCTAAAGGAGAGGATTCATAGCTTCACTGATTCCCTTTATCAGTCTCTAGAATCTCTCATATGGACTCTTGTCAAAAATTATACCTTTCCACCTTTTTTGTTTTCTTTCTTTTTTCCTACACTTTTTACTGCTCTTCTTATTTCACTTACTACCCTTTTTTCTATCTGTATTTTGAAACATCATCCTTTGTTTCTTTGGAAATTCTTTGTCTGAAGCTCTTCACCATATCTTTTCACTATGGCCTTTGTAGCTCATATTTATAAGAATAAAAGATTCAACCTGCTACCAATTTATCAAACCTTCTTTCACTTCTTCAAAACTCAACCTTCTTTAACTGTGTAAGCTTCCATGCCCCTTTGATTCCTTCAAATAATTCATCATAAAGTTCTCTCAGCATTGATTGAGGTCATAGGCTTACTTCTTCTTGCTTAGGAGCTCTTTCCTTCTGCAAAAGAACTTCTTACTCTGATTTACTAACTCTACCATCAATTTTTGCAAAGTCTTCTTCTGGCAACTACTTCCCTATTACATTCTTGTCATTCTGTATTAAGCTTCAAGCTAGCCTAATGCATCCTAATCTTCTCATTGTAAGTGTTGAGCTTTTAAATTGAACTGAGCTTTTCCTTTGCTTTGTTGCTCAGTTAATTCTCTTCTTTTATTCTTTTGCTAAAAGTGGCATCCAAATGAACTTGTTTGGCAGTTTCTTCTTCCTCTAGAGTTTGCAATCTTATGGCTTCTGCAAGACTAGCTTCTTCTTGTTGAATTTGTTCTTTAGTTCTTTTGGGAGCTTGAGTCTCTTCAACAATCATTGGAGCTTTTCCTTCCCTTTGGCCTCTAGCAGAACTAACTGGTCCACTACCAGTACTAACTCCTAAGCCACCAGTATTAACTTCTTCAAAGCCAGTACTAATATCTTCAAAGCCAGTATCAATGTCTTTTCCCTTGGACTCTTTTCTCCTCTTGTATCTTTTACCCTTATCAACTGACTTTGACCTCTGAGAAGCAACCTTTGACAGAGTTTTAGCTGCTTCCAAGGTTGTAGGGCTGATATCTTCCTCCCCTGAAGTTTTGCCTTGTGTAGGAGTCTTAAAAACCTCTGATTTATCCTTCATCATATTCCTAACCATTTCATCCAAACCTTCCTCTTGTAAATTCCTCCCCTGTTTGGAAGAAATTTCAGCATC
The DNA here is from genome assembly GCA_026074375.1 of Tanacetum coccineum. Taxonomy (NCBI): domain Eukaryota; kingdom Viridiplantae; phylum Streptophyta; class Magnoliopsida; order Asterales; family Asteraceae; genus Tanacetum; species Tanacetum coccineum. Next base: position 15,894 of record BQNB010042091.1, on the reverse strand, counting down.
CTCATCCTCTGAATCAGGTAGAACCACATGTCTCCTTTTGAGAACATCTTCCATCTTCTTTACCTTTTTCACCAATTTCACAAGTGCTTTTCCCATGGTCAACTTAGTCTGCTTTAGTTCTGTCTCCAAACTATCAACCTTTGTGATCAACTTGGGAACCAATTGAAGCAGGTCATCCACTGTCATAGTTCTTTCTTCTGCCACATGAGGGTGAGTAGGATCTTGTGATTGTGGAACTTCAGTTTCCTGTCTAGGTGAAAGTGGTTGGTGTTCAGGTGATGGTTGCTCAAAGGTGTGCTCAATGGGTTCACTGTCAGGTTCTGGTGTAAGTGATGTAGGGTGAGTTATTTGTTCAGCTACAGGTGTAGGTTCAGACTCAGTGGTTGCAGATAGCACAGGTGGGTGAGATGAAGATGGTAATGGTTCAGACGGTGATGGTTGATCCACTGCTTGATCTGCTTGTCCTGCACTTTGATCCACAACAACAACGGGCAACATTGCAGGCAACAAAGGTCTAGGTACCCCTCTAAAACCCCTTTTCATGTTCCTAAAAATCTTTTTGGTCAATACAATAGCCAGATAAGGATGTTTATTCTCAGTTTGTATTTCCAAAATCATTTGTAGAAATCGAGGGTACATCAAAAACTTAGTTTTACTTTTCAAGTTTGCCACCATGCCATCAAAGATTAATTTTGAAAAGTTATAAATCCTGCCAGTAGAAAGACAAATCAAAGCAGTCGCAAGATTGCTACCAAATTGATCCCATCCACCACTTTTAGGACTCATACAATGTAAAATATGATGGACTAAAAATCTCCATTGGGGTGTAAAATGACTTTTCCAAAATGTAAAAGTACCATCAGCTGGATACCCCATATTACCCATCCCTTCAAAAATCTCTGTATTTGGCAACATGGAAATCCCTGAAGCATCTGCTAATTGAAGTTTACTTCGAACAGATGCCTCAGTGATTGTATACTCAATAGTATCTATGGTTGCTCTTAGTTCTAGAGTCCCATCAGCAAGAGTTGAGGCAGTTGCAGTCTGCCAAAACTGTTTGACTAGGGAGTCATGGATAGTGAGATTGTGTGTCAAGGCATACCTGATATGCGAACCTTTTAAAAAGTCTACTATCTCTGCAAACCCTGTACTTTCTTTAGGTTTCTTTAAGAATCCCACTTGGTTATGCTTGTCGCAGTATTTCATTGAAGCCATACTTTGAAATTGTAGTAAAGAGGTTGTGATTGTTGGGTATTTCAAACTGGGTTTGACTCGTTTAGGTAACTTAGTACTGATGGTATCTGCTAATTGACTTTATATGCGTAAAAAATGAATTGCAATTGGCACTCTGAGAAAATAGTCTCTTTTGAATGAAGAAAAACTATTGTAGGTGAGTTAAAACAGTAATTATCCAATTGGTATCATTATCCACTTAAATATACCCGCAATTTGCTCTAACGGTCATATTTAACGAAAAGTCAAAGTTGTTAGACCAAACAGTACTAATGACGAGTTACCAGTATTAATATTGGCCTACCAGACTTAAGTCTGGTCAACCAGTATTAACCTCATATTGTCAGAACTAACAAGAAGCTTACCAGGATTAAGTAGTAAACTACCAGAATTAATTATGACAATACCAGAATTAACTCTTGCATAACTTCAGTTCTACTTTAATCCATGCTCCAATCCTTCTTGCAATCCAAGTATAACCTAAAAACGTTAAGCCACAAACAAAACGTACTACAAAACTATTCGAAAAACTATGCTACTAGTCTTTTGTATTCTAATAGCTACTAGAATTAGTATAACCTATCCAAAATACAAACTATACATTTAATCCTCCCCTTAAATGTAGCTATGGATTTATCATACCAATATTAACCACTAAGAAATTGAACCTTGGTCCATCAAAAGCTCATAAGGAGTTTTGTTTTGAGGTTTAGTCACTCTTACCCTATTAAAGATATAGCAAGCAGTACTAACTGCTTCTGTCCAAAAAGTAGTTGGTAAGAGTGAGTCTGCTAGCATAGTCCTAGCGGCCTCAATTAAGGTCATGTTCATTCTTTCAGCAACCCCATTCTGTTGTGGAGTCCTAGCAGGATATAATAACATTGAATGATATAAAGCACAGCAGAATAACAAATAAGAACATCAATGTTATCACAAGGTTTTCTTTATTCATACTAATAAACTATTCGACTTTAATCAGTCGACTATGCTATCTAGATAACTAACTATTACATAAACTAATAAGCTAACTATTAGACTCTCATTGGAGAGATCTAACTATGATGGATGTTAAAACTATTCACCCTACCTCTCTTTATATATTAGAGAGGCTAGGGTTTACAAGAAAACCTAGGTTTGATATGAAGCTAACTTAATATTTGCATATTAAGTCCTTGTTGTTTCATCTTTTTTTTCATATGTGGTTTTGTAATCATCAAATCTCAAACCCCAACAATCTTCTCCTATTTGATATTACAAAACAATCTTCATGTATGAAACAATCTTCATTGTTTCCCCTTGAAATAAGATCTTCTTGTACATGTCACCACTTTAAAATAAGCTGCAAACCATATAGTCTTCTTCCCCATTTTGTAATCATCTAATAGGGGTCTTCTGTAGATAAGCAACTTGTGAACACTTCCCATTAAGTGGTACATGTAGATGATTAAACATGTTAACAATAAGCTTCCCCTGACAGTATGCTAACCATCTCTTTGAATCACGAAATCAGTTGGCTTCAAATAGTAATTATTAATGAAGAAAAATGAGTATAACCCATATGTTGAAGAAGTAGAATTTCCCAAACTTGTAGATAAGCAACTTGTGAACACTTCCCATTAAGTGGTACATGTAGATGATTAAACATGTTAACAATAAGCTTCCCCTGACAGTATGCTAACCATCTCTTTGAATCACGAAATCAGTTGGCTTCAAATAGTAATTATTAATGAAAATCATCTAAGTGCAATAACATCATCCTCTCTTATGTGACTGTTGCCTTAGCCGGCGATCTACTTGCAATCCTTGTTTGTTCGTAACAAAAAGGTTACCCTTGTCACATAATTGATTAAAAAGCCATTGCATCAAATGTCTTCATAATACTCTCCAAACCATAAACTTTATCATTGTTCGAGACCCAAATGCATCCAATAACCAAAATTTCTTTTTGTCACTCGATATCGAACCAAACTAGCAGTATTAACTGCTTTATCAGACAACTCTGGCAGTATTAAAATCTTTTCTCGGACGAAGTGAGCAGTACAAATTATCTTGAGTACGAACAACATTAAGTAACAAGCAGTATTAATTTTCATGAAAGCCTAACAATAGTAATTTGCCTTCTACACTCCAATAATATAGCTCGAACATTAGTAATATCATGAATAGTATAAAATTATACACACACCTTCTCACCTGCTGTTTATTATTCATTCGTCACCCTTTGTTCACTGTTCAACCAGTACCAATGTATAATAACATCACAAATGTTTGTACGACAACATTAATTCCTCTTTTAACCTTAAGTTCCATGCATAACCCGCTCTTTGATCCCAAACAGTATACACCAATTTTCTTTTGAACAACTTTAACATTCGAACAATATTAATATGAAAGACATGAACAGTTTTAACTTGCATGAAGCAATATTATAGTATATCAAGTAGTATTAAATCATAAAATACTTGAAGCCCAATTTTGCCACCATAGATACACTAACAATAGCTGTATAAAACATGGCTTTATCCCCTATTCTGTTAAGCACAATATTCCCTTGAATCCACAATATTCTATTAATATAAGGAAATAATTTTATACCTTAAAATCCTCCAATTCCAAAAACCAAACCAATCTCACACGCATTCATAAACACACGACATTCTTCCATCTCTCTCCAATCTTCTCTTTACTTTATAGCATATATTCTTGTCTCCTTGATTGCCTGCTCTCCATACATAACCTCGAACATAACATTCTAGAAACCATCATCATTAAACCCTAAAAGATTAAGGTTTCAACAAGCCGGCTGTAACAAAAATCCTTGTAGGCGTTTGTTGCATTTAAAAAGATCAATTAAATGTACTCCTAATAATGCTTCCATCTAATGACGAACATACATATCAGATCAAGGGTTTGTGGATAACAGATCATAGCAACGAAACCCTATTAATTCTTTAAGAATATGTATCACCAGGAACTTCGTTCTTTCAAACATGATCATCAATAAACCCTAAACGAACCATTAAGGTTTTGATTCACGAGCATAATTGATGATTCGATCAGCAGCAACAATGATTTTTAGGGTTTTCATAACTTCTAATAAAAAAATAAACGAATCCAAACCCTTAATCCTTAAAGTTCCAGCTGCTGTCATTCAATCGTGGACAAATAATATTCAAGAAAGCATTCCACACTATCCAAAACCCAAGATCAACAATATATATCACCATAAAAACTTTGATAGTGATTAGGGTTTTGTAAGCGATGTCTATCTCGACTATAGTTCATCGTTGATTCAAAATCAACTCACCAAAGCTAGTCAAGACAAATATAATCACCAAACAAAAACCTAAAAAATGCCTTTTCTGCAGCAGTTTTAAAAACATCATATCTTTAATTTGAGGACTTAAATCAAAGATCGCTCCAGTCAGATCATACCTATATGTGTATAGAACCTCCGGTTAAAATTTCATGACGATCCAACGGTTAACAAACGATTTATCATCGTTTTACCACGGCTGCCCATAAAGTGACGAACATAAAAACCCTAAACGGATTTTTAGATTCTTCTTCGTTCTTCGACCATAAAACCTTGAATCCTAGATATCAAGAGCAACCCGCTCTGATACCAACTGTTGAAACCTAATTGTAGGCTTCATAGATCGTTTTGCCCATCTAGGATATAATAACATTGAATGATATAAAGCATACCGGAATAACAAATAAGAACATCAATGTTATCACAAGGTTTTCTTTATTCATACTAATAAACTATAAACTATTCGACTTTAATCAGTCGACTATGCTATCTAGATAACTAACTATTACATAAACTAATAAGCTAACTATTAGACTCTCATTGGAGAGATCTAACTATGATGGATGCTAAAACTATTCACCCTACCTCTCTTTATATACTAAAGAGGCTAGGGTTTACAAGAAAACCTAGCTTTGATATGAAGCTAACTTAATATTGCACATTAAGTCCTTGTTGTTTCATCTTTCTTTTTTTTCATATGTGGTTTTGTAATCATCAAATCTCAAAACCCAACATTTTCTTTTGGTTTGCTTTAGCTTTGGTCAATCTGTCAACTCTTCTTTTAAGTCAAGTTTTAGTCTCAAAAGCCCTTTTTCATACACGATTATCAGACCCTCAAAGTTGTTTTTAGGTCTTGCCTTTTTGAGCATAAGCTCATTTTAGGCCAAACTAAATCTGTTTTGACTTAGTTTTAAGATTGAAGCTTATTTGGGTGCTTGCATTAGCCCACTTGTTTTTTTTCAAAGAAAACAAAAAAGAAGGGTGCATCTGTGACAGCCACTTTTCCAAGCCTTTTTAATTGCTTATTTGTTTTTCAAACTTTTTGTTATTTGCTTTTTTAGAAAGCCCTTTGGTTAGGCTTTAAGCTCATATAAGCCTTAAGCCCATAAGGATCCACTTAGGTGCTTAAAATTAAGCCCAAAAGTGGTTCCCTAGGCTATTTTTCTGCCTATATTAGCCCTTTGCTTATTTGTCATTTCTTTTGCTTTTTAGTTTAATCTCCTTAGCTTATCTTTGTTCATTTTGCTTTGTAGGTGTAGTTGACCATTTGTGTTTGCTTATTTCTCATTTACCTTAGCTTATTTTGCCTTTATAAGCCTAGCAGTTTAGCTTATATAGTCCTTAGAGTAAAATAGCATTCTGTCCCTTTTTAATGCTTTTTCTAGCTTATTTTTGAGTTATAAAAAATTTGTCTTTTTTAAGTTTGCTTAATTTTGTCTGTTTTATAAGTTTTTTAAAAAAATGTTTTTGAAAAAAGGTGAGGCATGGGATTCGAACCCATGACCTCCCTTATAGCACACACTAGTCCCACACACTAACCAACTGCCCTTGAGACTTTTTCAATTACTAGTCCACCATACTTTAGTTTTATACACACTTTGTTCATTTAAGCTATTCATCCCTTTTGGCTTATTTCTGGCTTATCTAGATAAGCTGGCACCACCATTTTAATTTTCTTAGATCCATCACACTTTAATCTACTTTTCATAATTTTTTCATATTTTTCCAGAATTGTTTACTATTTTTAATTAATTTTTTTAAAAACACTTTTTAATTCATTTAAAATGATTAAAAAGTCAAAAAAATAAAATTCTTTTTTAGAAAATTTTCTTTTATCATTTAGGTCATAGGAAAATTAATTTTGCATCCGTAGGGTTTAAATTTCAAAATTTTATTTTTTAAAGAACGGGTTTCGACCCCGTTCTCGTTTTTAGGGTTTAATCACTCGTTTGCTTTCGTTTTTAGGTTTCCCTTATTCGTTTTTGCATTTTAATAGTAGAAATTAGAAAACCAATTCCAAAAACCGTTAACCATTCAAATGCGCGATCACGAACGTTCTCGATTTTCAATTTGCACATCGTTGGGAGAACGACCCGAGGGATTTTTGATTTTCCTTTGGATAAAAAGAATTGATTTGAATCTCTTGGAATTCTTACTATACTATACTATAATTGAATTATAATCTTGAAATTATTCTTATATATTTATTATATTTATTATAATTTATATATACAAAAAGGCTAGTTTTAATGGTTATCAACAGCTTAAGAGTAGAGTTTAATAAATCTGAGTTTGACTTAGCTACCTATAAAAGAGGTCTAGCGTCAGTGGAAGAACAACTTGTTTTCTATAAGAAGAATGAGGTTTTGTTTTGTGATCAAATTGCTGTTTTAAAAAGAGATGCCTCATTTAGAGACCCAAAAATCAATGCTCTTAATATTCAGATAGAAAAACTTAAGAAAAGGATAGCAATCAGTTTAAAATTGATAATTTTGAAAATGCCTCTAAGAGCTTAGATAAATTGATAGGGAGTCAAACAGTTGATAAAAGTAGAAAAGGTGTGGGGTTTAAAAACTATAATGCTGTTTCACCTCCACCTACAGGCTTGTTTGCACCCCTAACTATTGATTTGTCTAGCTCTGGTCTTAAGGAGTTTCAACAGCCTGAATTTGAAGGCTATGGAGTTAATGTCAATAAAAGTGTTAGTGAAAATTCCTCAAATGAGATTAAGAAAACCACTGGTGTCCCAATAATTAAAGATTGGGTATCTGATTGTGATAAGGATGAGTCTGAAGTAATGGTATCTAATAACGTTCAACATAAATCTGGGCTTAAACCTGAGCAAGCTAAACAACCTAGGAAAATTAGTAAAAGCCCTAGAAATAACAGAACAAACTGGAATGAAAAGAAAACTCAGAAATTAGGAGTTGGGTTTCAGTTTACAAAGAAAGCTTGTTTTGTGTGTGGGAGTTTTAACCATCTAATTAAAGACTGTGATTTTCATGATAAAAAGATGGTACAAAAACCTGTGATGAACAATGTGCAAAAGGGAACTGGTCAAAGGGAAGTTAGACCAGTTTGGAATAATGCTTTGAGGACTAATCATCAAAATTTCTCTAATTCTAGGAGAAATTTTGCTCCAACAGCAGTTTTAACCAAGTCTGGCATTGTACCCATTAGTACTGCTAGGCAAAGGTCTTCAAGAGCAGCAACACCACTTAGTGCTGCTAGACCTATTAATACTGCTGCACCCAAACTCTTTGTGAATGTTGCAAAAACTAAACCAAATGTTTTTCAAAAGGCACATTCACTTTCCAGGAGACCTTTTAATCAACAAACAGCACTCAATAACAGAAGTTTGAATAACAAAGTTAATACTGCTAAAGTAAATTCTGTTAATACTGCTAAAGGAAAAAGGGTGACAAGTGCTGTTGGGGAACAAGGGATTAATGCTGTTAAGTCCTCAGCATGCTGGGTTTGGAGACCAAAAAGAAATATAGTTGATCATACCTCCAAAAATAGTGGATCATACATTTGTAAGCAATTTGACTATGTTGATCCAACAGGCAGACTCAAGTCAGTAATGGCTTGGGTCCCCAAGAGAAACTAATTCTCTTTTGTTTGATATGCAGGGTGATCCACAAGTTGCTTTAAAAGATACAAGGATTTTTGACAGTGGATGCTCCAGGCATATGACAAGAAACAAGTCCTATCTCACAGATTATCAAGACTATGATGGAGGATTTGTAGCATTTGCAGGCAGTTCTAAAGGAGGTAGAATAACTGGTAAAGGAGAAGCTGGAAAAGAGAATGTGCCTAATCAAGAATACATCCTATTACCATTGCTGCATACAAGTTCCAATGTTCCTTCAAATTCTGAGAAGGATGAGTCCTCACCTAAAGATGATGCTGGAAAGAAGAATGAAGTTAAGGATTCAGCAAAAGAAGGTGACATGAATGGCCCAGGGGAGGCAACTAACACTGACAGCACTAACAGACTTAATACTGTTAGTTCACCAGTTAATACTGTTAGTTCATCTTTTACTACTGTGGATCCTGGAAGAGCAAAAGAACAAAGGAATGAGTATGAAAGTTTGTTTGATCCTCTCATACCTGATTTGGAGGATACTGCTGATCTTCAAGATACTGGTATATTTGGAAGTGCATATGATGATGAATATGTGGGTGCAGAGGCTGACCTCAACAACTTGGAAACAAACATGAGTGTCAGTCCTATTCCCACAACCAAAATCCATAAGGATCATCCTAAAGCACAAATCATTGGAGAGGTGGATTCTGCTGTACAGACAAGAAGAATGCACAAGCAGAATGAAGCAGGATTAATATCCTTTATAAACAAGCAGAGAAGAACAAATCATAAAGATTTCCAAAATTGTTTGTTTGCTTGTTTTCTCTCCCAGATGGAACCAAAGAAGGTAACTCAGGCTTTGGATGATGAAAGTTGGGTAGAAGCTATGCAGGAAGAGCTTCTCCAGTTCAAACTACTGAATGTTTCATCATCCCTAGTTTTAAATTCCTCAATTACCTTACCTTCCACAATGGTGGGCATCAAATCATCTCCTTGATTTCTCCTAAGCTCAAATGGTTCATTTAGATCATTTAATTCGATGTAATCTCCATTCATATGGTCTAATGATCTATTAATCACCAAAGTCTCTCTCCCTCTCCCATAAGCCTAGCTTCTAAATCAAGCTCCATTCTTTCTCTCAAACTTAGCATGTAGACCCTCTTAATTAAACTACTAGCAGGTTTAACACCTTTGAACAATAATCCTTCAATCCCAACCCTTAAAAGTAATCTTTCTTTGTTAAACATCAATCTTAGCACGGGTATTAGACAAAAATGGTCTTCGAGGATCAAGGGCCACTTTGATATCCTCGGGCATATCTAGAATTTAAAAGCTACTGGAAAACAAATTTTACCAATACCTACTAGGCACTTTCAGCTATCCTTTTGGATATTTCATTGTACTGTCTGATAATTAAACTGTTCAACTTTAGTGTGAGCTAATTCGGCCTAACTCCTAAGTTAAGGTATGTCAAGATAGGCATAAACTAATGCTAGCTCCTAAGTCAACAAGGGCATTATCAAAGCATACATTATTAATAAAGCAAGGTAAAGTGAAACTCCCTGGGTCTTTCTCCTTTCTGGGTATGGAATTATTGATATGTGAAGCTTCAGAGTAAGCTTCCGAGAATTGTGGTCCATATGATCCCTTCTTTTCTTCATAGTAGTAACCATTCAAACGACTTGGAAATGGAATCGTCGTTTGTCTTGTCTCGTACATCAGTGTACGGTTCTGTCCAGTGGATACGGCGTATTGGGAAGATCCAATACGGCGTATCGGGTATGAATCAGCTTCAATAGTAGTTGAAATCGACTTGACTTGATCTCTCGGGTTTGCTTCAGTAGAGCTAGGTAGACTTCCAAATCCTCTTTCCTGTAGTACCTTGCTCATTTGCCCGATTTGAATTTCCAAAGTTTTAATCGATGCTCCTTGGTTTCGAATGGCAGCATCCGTCGAAGCTCGGATTTCTTTAATCAAATTGGAGTTTTCTTCATGTCTCTTTGCTGATTCACTCATAAACTTGCTCAGGGTATCTTCCATAGATTGCCTTCGTTCTTGGTACGAAGGATTTGCGTTGTTCCTTTGATAGAATCCTGGAGCTGCTGCTCTATATCCCCCTCCTTGAAAAGGTCCACCAAATTGCGTGTAGTAAGCTTCTTTGAGGGTTTTCCCTTCTTCTTTGAGTGGGCAATCTTTGGTGTAATGGGGTCCTTTGCATTGTTCGCATCCAACTTGAGCAACATAGACTTTTTCATTCACTTTCTTGATCTCTCTTCCTAGATTATTGAGTTGTGCTTGTATAGCTGCCAATCCGTCAGAAGTTTCAGTACTTCTTGACCTTGGTGTTCCATTGTTCCATTTTTGAGAGTATTAAGCCATTTGTTGGATGGCTATCTTTGCATCAGCAACAGTCTTAGATGGTATAGCACCTCTTGAATCAAGAATCTGTCGAGTAGGAATTCCCAATACATTATAGAACAAAATTACCTCATGCATCTCTGTTAAATAGTGTTGAGGACACTTCATCAAGAGTTCTTTAAATCCCTCCCATGCTTGGTAAAGGTTTTCATCAGGTTCTTGTTGAAAGTTGTTGATTTCCTCAATTTCTTTGCAGTTAGAGCAGGTGGACAATATTTGTTCAAAATTTTTGTTTTAAGACCATCCTAAGTGGTAATTGAACCAGTTGGTTCGTTTCTCAGCCAACGGCTCTTGGCTCCAGTCAAGGACATAAGGAATGCTCTAAACATCACTTGGTCTATAGTAATATTTAGAATGTGGAATAGATCGACAATCTCAAAAACTTTCTCAATGTGTTCGTACGCATCTTCATGATCCGAACCGCTGAAGGTGTTAGTACGTAGTTCCTTAAGAAATTGGCCTTTTAGTTCAAAGTTATCATTGTCTTCAATTTTGGGCCTAGCAACCCCCGATCCATAGTCAGCTCGGGTTTTACTCATGTATTGCTCCATAGTTTCCACCATTGTTTCCGCAACTTCTTCCTCCGAGTATTCTTGGTCAGAAAGTAAATTGAAATCAGGCGATCTCAATTCGTTAAGACTTAGTGTCTTGAAGTGTCTCCTAGATGATCAAAGTTCTCGTTCAGGTTTTTTTGAAAGGTGTGAATAGTTCGTTTGTTAAACTCCTTGTCATGCACTACCTAAAACAAAGGATAAATAATCAATAGGATATGCTCTTTAGGATAGAAAAAATTTAACACGGAAATCAAATATGAAAACTAAGATTCTGATTCTGTTCCAGATGATTGATACGCTGTATCCAATGGAAGTGGATAGGTCGTATTAATCGGTTGAATGAATACGCTGTATTGGATAGAAAGTTGGATACGCTGTATCCAATGGAAGTAGATACGCCGTATCAAGTTATCGACCAGAACAGTGTATTAGGAAAACAATTAAATTAAACACACAATTATACAAACAATCAATTAAACTAAAAAATATACAAAATATACAGAATATACAAGAATATACACTAATCTAATTAACACTAATCCTAAAGGTTAGATCTAATCTAATAACCAAAATAATAAAAAAAAATCAAGATTAATTTTCACTCCCAAACACATCCACGAAAACGGCGCCAAAAACTTGATGTGGTCGTTGTGTATGTGTTTATTTATTGTGATTCAAGTTTTAAATTTTTATATTTTGCCGACTTAACCTAAAAACAACACTTTAACGGAACAGTTGTACCCGGACGGTGAGTAGATTCGTGTAAGTAGTGGTTCGAACACTTGAAGTGAGGTATAAATCTCTCATTTATTAATATTTTGGTTATCTAATCTAAGTTAATTCTAATCTACGTCAAACCTATGCTAATCCTATGTTAGTTCTACTCCCAATTCTAACAGGTAAAATGGGGGTTTTCAGCCGGAGAGACTGGCACGGGTTTGGTGGTGACTACAATTAATTCAAGACACTTTAATCCACGCAAGCAAATTAACAGAAGATAAAAGAGCGGTTGAACCTTATGATAGAAAACTGTATTAGCCATCATTAATCCGATTAGAAGTTGGTTTGTTTATTCAGTGCAATGATTACTTATCTCAAAGAGGCATATCATTCTTAGACTTAGACGGGACTTCATCCTAAGACCATAGACACATTAATACCTGTACACAATTAAAAGCATCCTATTTGTTGAATAATAAATCTAGATCTTAGGGATTAAAGTAATGTGATCTTGATTTAAATCCCTAGCTACATAGAGACTTTATACCCACTTACTACTTAATGCAATTTATACTACTAGTAGTCTATATGTCCAACTATACAATGAATCATAAACATTATTTGTTGAATTATCTAGATTTCACCTACTAGTTAACATGTGCAAAATAAACCAAAGTCAATTTCCGTTAGCTAGTTAAAGCCAAAAGTATCCTTAGCATGAATTTTAGAAGGACAATATTTGTGATCCTAATATTCTAGATGTATAAATCCACTATATGAGTGAGCTATCCCGGCATCTCTTACATACTTGGTCCGTATCACTAGATCCAGTTGAATGATAGGTCGCATACAAAAGCACGTAAACAAGTATATTGATAAACATAAACAAACATACAACGATAAATTAAGAAATCGAGATATAAACAAAACCCAAACATTCAGAATCTTCATAATAACGGCTATACCGAAGGTATTAGCCTTCAAAACATCATAATTAATACAATATAATGGCTTAGGCCCCAAGGTAAATAACCCGAGTTAACGAATGATACCCAAAAACTGAACGATTACAAAAGTATAAGAAATTACACGTTGTCTCCTATGGATTAGAATGCATTGCAAGACCTCTTTTACTCTTTTTTCTCCTTTGAAAATCTACTTTTGTGGTTTAGGTATCGAGAATATGATTTAGCACACTTAAAACTCGTTTTTGAGTTTTTGTATTATATAGGGCTGGAGTCGGTATCGATACGGCTATCCAATGTATTGGATACGGGCGTATTGAAGTTTCATGAGTAGGGACTATTTTGATAACTTCCAAATATTCACAAACTATATACCCATATGCATATTTGGTCATCACTAGATACGCGTCGGATACGGCGTATTGATCAAGTTTCCTTTGTATTATTTGGTGAGTGTAGGCACGGATACGTCGTATCTTCCTTGATGTACGGCGTATTGGTTGTCAGAATAGTTAATCTTTAAAATATCTTCGTTTAAGCTCCAGAATGCGCGCCTTTTGCTAATATTCACCAAGTACTCCGTAATTACTGCAATTCTCAAATATAAATGATTAAGTAACAATTCTTTGCAATAATTATACAAAATTGGTTAATTACATGGGATAAATGATGCTATAAAATAGACGTTATTTGATATCGTCAATACCTAATCAACTTAAAACACCTATCAATAGTATGCCCATTAAAATCACAATGCTCACAAACCAGAGTAGGACCACCAACAGTCCTTCTATTACCATTGTTATTAGGTCTAGGAACATTGTTAGGTCTAGAGGTGTTACCAAAGGTCTGAGACCTTTGAGTACCACCTCTATTGTTGACACTGGAGTTAAACACAAAAGACTAAGTCCTTTGAGAAGACCCAACTCATGAACTAGTGACAATAGCTCTGTGAGATTCCTCACTGGAGATAAGGACATATGCACCTTTAACATCAGGTAAGGGGTCTCTAGATAAAATATTACTTCTCAGTTGCATATAAGAATCATCTAATCTCATTAAGAACTGCATTAATTTCATAAGTTGATTATGCTTTTTAAAGTCCTCAGCAGCATGACAAGTACATCTAGGAAGTTGAATTAAGGCATCAAATTGTTTCCACATAGTACACAATTTATTAAAGTATTCAACAACAGAAGAACCATTTTGAGTCAAAGAGTTAATTTTATGATGTAGATTAAATGTCACAGAACCATCAAGTCTATCAAAAGTTTCTTTTAACTCATTCCATACTTCAAAAGCTCTTTTTGAAAAAATTTGATCCAAAAATAGTTCTTCTGAGATTGAGTTTAGAATCCAACCCATAACCACAACATTAACCATGTCCCATTCTCTTCCTAAAACTTCATCAGTATAAGACCTTATACAAGTATTATCAATAAAGCCAATTTTGTTTCTACCTTCAAGGGCTAAAAGCATAGCACATGGCCACACATTATAATTCTCAGTTCCCTTTAATTTGATAGAAACAATAGTAAGAGTTGTAGAATCATTAGGATGCAAATGAAGATGGTGACTTAAGTCTAGTTTACTAATAAAGGTAACAACATGATTTGGGTCAGGCTCATCATCATCAGAGTTATGAACAGAATTATGAACAAACATTGCAACAAAGAACAGATAGCAGCAATAAGCAATAAATAAGGAATAAACAACTAAGACTCAACAAGGCAGAAATTAAGAGAGTTAGTTCCCAGGATTCCTTGCCACTCAAGGTGGTAGGTCAAGGGCAAACACAATTTAACCAAATTTAAAAGAGAAGGGAAAGAGAGGTGTTACAAAGATAAGCATCAGAATCCAACACCTTATAACACATTGATTCACTTAGTTAAGGTGAAATAAGGACCAAAAATCACCTTGATTCACCTAGTCATGGTGAAAAGATAACCCAGAATCACAAATCCAAATCAACCAAAAACCTTAATTTTCCAATTAGGTCAAGAACACCTCAAAACCTTCCAATCGAACAAATAACACCAGATCTGTCAATTAACCCTTGGTTAATTGAACCCAAGAAGCCTTCTAGAACAAAAGCCCCAAAAAATAAGAAACACTAATATTTTTAGAAAATTAGGTGTTTTACCAAAAACTTAAAGATAAACTAGATTTAATATTAAATTTGACAAAAAACAATATTAATTGACGATTTATCAAAAAACCCTAATTCCCAAAAACGATTTAGAGCAAGATTTTGCAACCTGACTCTGATACCATGTTACAAATATTAAAAACAAAGGAGATAACCTTGAATCTCAATTCAAGGTAAACAAAACAGATTTATTAATCAACAACACTAGATCAAAAGATTTGATCTCAATCAAACACAAAGATTACTCCAGCTACTCTGTCCTAATCCTTTTGACTACTTGTCAAAAGTTCTATTACAAAACAAGAACAAGAAAAATTAAGGTTACAACTTTTGTGAGATGATTGATATTTGAGAGAGAAAAAGTTGAGACAGAGATATCAGTATTATCTCCCAATGAGTCAATCTTCCAGGTATTATAGGGCTTGACCCAGCTTAGGAGATTCAACACATGGCAACAATGGTCCTTAAGCTCTTAGCCTTTAACACTTCAAGCCAAACCTGAACCTGAACCTACAAAACAACTTTTAGAAATGACATAATCAGTCCCTATACTTATTTCCAGGTTAAAGTTAACAATTTAACAAGTTTAGATTATATGAAACGACCTTAGCTACAATCCTTAAAATCTTAAAAAAGAAATGATATAGATTACTATTCTGCTAAACTTGTGCATAAAACATAAATTGATTGGTACATGTTAGAGACAAGAGGTAAGGTTTTTGACTTTCAAACAAAAAGTTAAGACTTCAAACCCCGATATGTGAGTGCATTTGAGGGTGGCTAGGAAAGGATCGAAAACAATTTTAAAATTACTAGACATACATTTATTGTGTCTCAAATGATTGTCACCTGACCAAAATGTCTTTTTATTACTTGTAGACAACAATTTTACCCTTACTATTTTAATTCATCTTTGTTGAAAATTGCATATACTAGTTTAACGAGGCTGT
>BQNB010042090.1:0-46348 GCA_026074375.1 Tanacetum coccineum | reverse complement strand
TTTCTTCCATAGCATCATCATCAATTTGCAGCAAATCTTCATCATCATGTGTTTCAGGCATAGAAGCTTGTTGAGCAAAGAAAGAACATATGATTTCATCTGAGTTGAAAGAAGAGTTGAGAGTTTCTTTCAACTTGCTTGATGAAGCCTGAGCATACCCTTTGGTGATGATTTCAGATTTATCATCAGCAGTACTTTGTCTAGAGGTACTGCCTTTGATTTCAGCAGACATAAAAGCAATACTTTGTGAATTTGAACTTGAAGCACCCTTCAACTCATGCTCATACACCTTCAGGTTGTTATAAAGATCATCAAAGTCCAATTCATCTAATCCAGGTTGTCCTCTTATCATTGTAGCAACCACATGCCACACAGGTGGTAGACTTCTAAGAAATTTTAAATTTGCATCTTCACAGGATACCTTAGCATCATATAACTCTAGCATACTAATAATGTTCTGGAATCTTTCGTATGCTGAGTCTAGCTCTTCTCTGGCTCCAACAACAAAGGTCTCAAACTGTTGTTTCAAGAGATTCTTCTGCATCTTCTTAGATTCCTTATTACCTCCAAATCTTGCTTTTATAGCAGTCCACAAACTCTGAGCATCTTGAGCATCATGAAAGCTCAAGAGATGTCTATCTGGTATTGCAGAGAGCAATATGTTGAGAGCTTTCTCATTGTTTCTCCTTGCATTGACAACAATTGAAGTTTTCGGTGCAGAAGGTTGTCCTGAGGAAGAAGCTGGTTCTGTTGTAGCCTGGTCTCCATTGGTGATTATATCCCATAGAATATGATCAGTAATTGCAATATACTGTCTCATCTTCATGCACCATAGATCATACTCACCCTTCTTGATGATTGGAATTCGTAGTGCAGTGACAGATGAGGCAGGAGGATGGTTTTCAGCTTCAGACATCTTTAGTGTTTTGCAAAGATATCGGATGTTCAAAGTTCTTCTTAATCAGAGTTTCCTCACAAGCTCTGATACCACTTGTAGGATCGATGTACTCTAATATGTTGACCCTTTAACTTGTAAAGGATATTACTACCTTGAATAAATCCAAGATAATAACTATGAAACGCTGACACTGAATACTATCAACTATGCGGAATCTAATTGATAATATTAAGAAGAACACACAACAATAATCAAAAGATTACTTTTATTATCACACCTTGAACCTGCCTAACTTTGCAGATCCCTAAACACTAATAATACTAATCGCTAATACTTCTTCTAAGACTCGTACTCGTTCTCGTACCTAACTATGCCTTCCAAGGGGTCCTTTTATAGACATCAAGGATTAACCCTATTGGGCTTACAACCTGTCATGCTTATCTTTTCCTAGTACATTCCTTCTAAAACTCTAAAACTGTTATAAGCAGTACTTTGATATTGCTAACAGTACTTTCTATAACTAACAGTACTTTAACATAATGATCAGTACTTTAATATCACTAACAGTACTTTGTTATCTGCCAGCAGTACTTTACAATATTTCCTAACAATCCTCCCCTAACTTGATGTTAACTTGCTTAACTTCAAGTTTTCTTCAGTTTAAAACTTCTTATTGAAATCTTCTTCCATGCACAGCTTGTATCTTCATCTTGATTAGTATTCAGATCAGTTGAATATTCAAACATACCTTTTAACACCTTTTTTAACCGTTTGGGTGGGGTGTTTGACTGAGGCATATATAAGGTTTGACTTGGGCCTTTTTATATCAAATTGGGCCGGCTAAATGATTAGGGCTTGGTTATTTGGTAAAAAGGGTTAAAGGTTAGGACTTAATGACCGTTATCCTTTTATAATAAAAGGACTAACGGTGTTATCCATTTTAGGGCTTGTAGTGAAATAGATTTAACAATAAGGCTTAAATGGGAAATTTGAGGGTTTTTGTCTTTTTGTGGTTGACTAATGTTGACCAAGAGATCTTTCAGCAATTAAATCCCCGACTCTTGTGCACTCTTTTCCGTTCTTGTGTCCGTGTTTGTCCGGTTTTTGACCGTTTTCTTGTGTTATTTGTAATATCCGTACCTACACAATCACAAAGACAAAACAAGCAATATACAAGCATTTTATGCACAATTTTATCTTTTTAGGGACATTTTTGATATAGAAAAGATATGTGATTTCTCACATATCAGTAATCAATTAGCTACGAGTACGCAACAGAATGGATCTAGTTTTAGCATATGGATTAACACATATAAATTAAACAAGTAATTTACTAACCTTTTGTTTAATGTTAAAAAATCAATAAACTTACGCCAGATCTTGATCTTGAAACGAGTGATTAAATTACCACCTCTACGGTTGCTCACACAAACACGTCAACCACGTATGAGTCAATTGCTAGTCTAATCTTCATGTACCAAACACCAAGTGTTAAACCGATTACCAAACGCACCCTTGTGAGCTTTTGCAATCGAAAACCAAACACCCTTTAAACTTAGACCGAAATCGTCAAAAACCTAATTAGGGGTTTTCCTAATTCGGTTGAACCGAAAATCATAAAACCGAAACCTTAATTGGGTTTGTGTAATCGTCAAGCAAGGGAGTACCAAAACAAACACCTACACGTGGATCTTAAAACGTCAACAAGGAGAACAAGAAAGTTGAATACCCCTTGAGGGTTTATTTAAATTCGGTGAAGGGTAAAGAAGAACCGAAAACCCTTAGAGGGTGTTGGTTCAATTTCGGTAAAAGGGAGAGAGGAGATCAATGAAGATTTTAGGATCTTTGGGTATTCTGAATGAATAAATTTTGAGGTCTATGGTGGGGGTTTATATAGGCTCCCAACCCTAGTTCTTGTAGAACAAGATAACCTCTAATTCAATCCTTATCATGATACACTTTCCTTATCTCCAAATTAGAACCTAAAAACCCATTCTAGAAGCCATAAGGGGCCGGCCATACTAGGGGCAACCCTTGGGTTCGGGTTTTTGTCAAATTTAATCCCTTGGTTTATTATTTAAAAGTTCGTTAAGCTTAGTTATACAAGTAACGGTAAATAACGACTATTTAAATATTTATCGTGAAGTAAAACATACTCTTCGTGTTTAACGCGTGTGCCCCCAATAGGCTCACGTATTTCTAACGTATAACTTACGAAACCGACTAACATATTCCAACACTATTCATTCCATTATTTGATGCATATTTACTTTAGAGCTCACGCTTCTATTGTTTCAAAAGCAGTGTCTTAGTTTAGCTTTGGATTTGTTTTTTTTGCCGTCCTTAAAGTGGATAATTACTGGAGGTAGTAAGATGGGTCAAACAACTAATTTGAGATGTCGGTCAAAACGGGATAGATTACATTTAAAGAAATAAAATAGTATGATATGTTAATTATAACTGTGTATATAAAAAATGTGCAGGGTTAATGCATGCTCTTTCTATAATAATGCCTGAAAATCTTATCGAGACATCTATGTTTTATGTGATATAATAAACCTGATTTAATTCTATTGCCTTCCATGGCATTAATTTATCTATTTAATTATTTTATTTTTGCTTGAAAGGTCTAATTGCTAAAATACTGTAACCAACTTTGATGCATCTAAGGTGGTAATAACTAGCACGAGACATGATAGAGGAACAATGCAGTCGTATGATCGGTTTGACGAGTGTTAATGTGGAAATTAAGTTGGTAGCTCTAATGGGTTGAAAAATGAGCCATGTAGAATTATGGGTCCAACAGGCGGGCGTGCGGGTGACACAAGGTTGAACACGGGATGTGTTTGAATAAATCACAATGCCAAATATAGGAATGCCAACCAACTGGCAGCTCTCTTTATCACAACCTTTCCCTAAAACTATTAAGTGGGTGCCAAAAGTTGATCACTTATGCAATTCCCACTGTCACTACCAATACCTAAGACTGTCCAAAGCTTCTATTTTTATTGCCCCATCTGTTTGAAATTCACATTGTTTGATTTCTTAATATGTTTGAATGTTTTATAGGGTGAATGATAATTGTTAAAAGAATCAGTCAATTTTTGGAAAGGAGTGCCCCTGGCGTGAGATTTTCATCAAGTTGTGAGAAGTATCACGGGTATGTAACTCAAAACAGTTGCACATTACTATAAAAGTATTTATTTGCACTAGTCTATATAAAACAAGTGATTTGAAGGCTTGACCTTCTTGGTGTGACATCCTTATTAACATAACCACTTATATCAAGTCTCTAACTAATTTACTCAATCCTATTAGACAGTTGAAAATGTCGACCAATTCGAAAAAAGTTATTTGTGAGATAGGAGGGGGTGGCAAAAGCTGGTTTCTAAAATAAAATTAGTGTGTTCTTTTATATATTTTAGAATTTGGTAGGTTAATTTTTTGTAGTTATATACTGAAATAAGGCTAGCAGAAGATACTAGCCGATGTAGATTTTAACTACTATTATCAACAAGTAAGTAACATGTTTCCATCTTTATGTCGATTGTATATAACTGAATTTGATAAAGTTTGTATTAATATAGATTCATTCTGTATTTTCCTGTCTAGGCATTTAGAGAAGCATTTGAAATTTTATGTGAAAAGGGTGTTGCTTGAGGTTCAATGTAGTTCAGTCACTTGCCACATTATTTGGAAGGGTGTAAGAAAGAAATTGAGTAAGGAAAGACATGGAATTCTTTTGAAAAGGTATGTTCATTATAGTAGCATATTTTTATGTCGATCATGAATCACTTGCAGATAAATTTGTTTATTCTCATGAAATTACTATCTTTTTCATGGTATAACGCCATTTCTTCCATTCAGATTAGATATTAGTGTAAATAAGCACGGGGTTACTTTTTTATAGCAGACAACACTGTTTAAAATAACTAATCTGCAACACCCCTATATTACTTATTTACCATATGAATACAAAGATAAGCAGCTTTATCCAAAACACTTAAAAGTGCTAATTTTCTTAAGAATTAAACTTTTACTTTTTTAATTAAAAAATGCCGAAATAAACAAATAGAATACTTCTTATGTTTGATTCTTTAGATTTTGGTATATTTTCCCCGCAAATTGTTTTCCATCAATTGTTGAATTTGCACAACTCTGTGTATGGCTTTATTTGTGTAATTAATATTTTCTTTATTGTATAAGCTTTTGCATTATTGGAGAATCAAATTACTTAATGTTTGTGGAACAAGGTGACTATGAAAACATGTATGTTTATGCATCAAAGTATGTAATTGTGAAAAGTTGTATTTTTATTGGTTTCTTAGGTTATTGGTAGAATAGAGGGTGTTTGAAACATCCGTAAGAACCATATAAGGGAATTTGCTTCTTTGTTAAGTTTGAGTTATTTAAGTAACATATAGTGCCTGTGGGTGTAAGGTTTTATGATAAAAATTAAATCAACAAACTTAGTTTCATTAGAGCGATTTTGCAACAACACTATTTCTAAATTTGGTGCCTTGGAAAAGAAATTGGACCACTTGGTCCCAAAATTTATATTGAATGAGCTTTGGTCCGTGATTATGCTTATCTTGCATATCTTTACCACTAAATGGCATAAGTAAGAAAGTTCGTAAATGTATTGGTTGCAATAAATTATGTTAGATTACAAGGCTGTTGTCATGACTGTTAAGTAAATATTTTGCAATTTCAGGGACTTTTCTCATATAATTTCTATTTAATTATGTGCAATGAAAGATGGCTCCTTTCGGGAAAAAGTTGAAGGACAAACAAATGGAAGAATGGAATGAGTAAGTTGCATTTTAAAATAAATATCTTAACTTAAGCGCTATTGACATAATCACATCAATGATTATGATTTTTATGATCTTCTAAGCATGATGAGAGGTGGGTAATTTGAGCTTTTTTTAAATGCAGAGGGTTCAGTGTTAGTTGCATGCTTTGGGAAGCTTACAGAGATGAGTTGAAAAGAAGATTGAATAATTTCACTGGTACAGGTAAGCTGTTTGTTCATCACTTTCTTTATCTTTCCATATCTATTGAAGGGTAGGTTTGTTAATCGACAATATTGATTAAATACATCTCTTTCAAATTTGTATCGGGTGCCGACACAAATTACGATTTTAATATAATTTCTGTTTGTTGGTTTTTTTTGGAAAGGCAGCAGATTGAATAGCACAAAAACAAAAGATACATACAAAGGCATCCCTCTTTAAACAAGCTACTTAAAGAGAAGGACCCAAAGACACCAATGCACCACACAACTTAGGTGCAATCTACAAAACTAAAAGAAAGCAAACCACTAAAACAGTCACCATGGACATCTAAAAAAGGACACACACCCCATTTGCTGGACCATTTAGATGGGACAAGTACCAATCACTAGAAAAATAATACTAGCCAAAAGTACCCATCCATCCAAAAAAACTGGCAGCAAACAAAAGGATAACCAACTACAATTTATTTAGGAAGCCTCGGCAACCAATTACAGTTTGAGGTTTTATCAAAACATCATTGTATTTGGCACTTAGTCATGCCTATATCTTTATTATTTCCAACAATGATGTAAATGGTTTTAATTATTTAACGTGTTTTAGATTCTTAGGTATTTCTTACAATATATGTCGGGCCGCCGTCTATAAAATCTTATGGATCAACGTGATTATCTTACTCTTAGAGTGATGGTCAATGTTTGTTATCTTTCATTAGAGGATTAATTTCTTCTCCTTTTTCCTTCCAGAAATGTGGTAGCAGAAATTTTTAGCAAGTATTGTCTTTGTGTTTGGTCCATTAGCCTTACCGAGCTTCGAATTGACTGTTTACAAGATGTAGATGCATACCCTTTTAGAAACTTTGCTTACTAATCGTAGGAGTTGGTGTACATATTTAGTGTCTTTGAAAGAACTTTGCCCCTTTATTGATTAAGTTATGAAAATATAAGATCAGATAGGCATGGTGTATTACAACTAAACTATGAATTTGAAGTTGAAAGAAACAAGTATCTAAAGGCATTAGTTAAAATTGATAATGACAAAACATTCAGTCCACTGTATATATGATTAATAATGGTAATGGATATGTAGGTGCATGAGTGGGATTGATAGGAGTTAGGACATTATGCTTTGGTGTTTTCTGTAGCATTTGTGTTGTGGCTGAATTTATAGTTTTTAAATCATTGATGGCCAATTTGCAAGTGAAGGATAAAGTCAATGATATGAGATTAATTTAAGGATTAGAATCCTCTAAAGTTGAGTCAAACATGATACATCATGTTCACCAATCACAAATTAGTTAATTGTATAAAACTTTTTCTTTTAATAAAAATCATGGGCCCACTTATTTATTTTCACTCACAATAAACTTAACATGATCAATCATGTTTGACCATAACTTTAGAGGATCTTTTTCCTTAATTTAACTATGAAGCTTTTTGAGGTGTACATATCCAGTGATCTATCTTTTTTATAGCTTTAGTGAGCTTTTAAAGTTTTATAGCATTGGCATATATGCATTAGAATTTATGTAATTAGTATATCAGTTTTGGTTCATAATTATCAACTACGCAATTATTGATTCGAATCTCGATTAGATTCATGATATAACCGAATATGACATGTTATGTCATTTTCAGTTATTGTCAGCAAATGGTTCCGAAAAACATGTTGTTGTTGCAATTCGTCAGCATACTTTGTTTAATGTAGCAATTTAGGCTGATGTTTTCTCAAATGCGACATAGGAGAAAATTTAGACTGATATTTTCTCAATTGCAGCGTAGGCCCAAAATAGTTCTACAACAGAGACAATATTTAAAACAATGTTTAGTAGTATCATAAAGGATATGTCCTAAACATAAAAAAGTTTAAACAACATACAACACAAGTGACTGAAATCAAGATAGATGTGTTTGACTCCGAGTTAACTGTGAACACCTAATGTTTTTAATAAAGTCTTTGTTAGACTGCAGTGGTAAACTCGGTACCAAACGCCCCTGTTGCAGCAACCAAACACCCCTTGCTGCAGCAGTAACTCAGGAACCAAACACCCCTCTTGACAGTAAGCATATTCCATGAACTTATAACATAAAAAATCAAGCCATTAAGGATGCTAATTACCAGTATACGTGAAACAAAAAGATTAATAGTAGTACTAAACTTCCAGTAGGCGTGAAACAAAAAAAAGTATTATAGCAGAATAAATAATAATGGATTACAATCTCAAGTACATTGGATTCCAGGGGGTTCATGGTCTTATAGTCCTTTTTAGTATGCCAAAATTATTCTTATGCTAATCCTTGTGTTCACTATGTAGTAATTATTTTTTGTATGCACACTATTAATCGTCCCTGTCAATAACGGGTCGCTCATCGCTATTACACCAGAAACACCTCAGCTCATACTACAGTGAAGCCAATACCACTTTCAGCTTACTTTATGTACCTTGAATTCCGTTTAATATCCATGAAGTCCCAAATTATGTAGAACTAGAGGTAATTGGTCAAACGGGTTGAAATAGGTCATTTCTAGTGGGTTGTGGTTTAGGGTATTTCCTATTTGTTTATAGATGGTTAATTTATGAAAATAGGGTTAATGGCATGTAATAGCAACGTACTTTTCAGTTTGAGCCATTATCAGATATGAACCCAAATAAGTCTCACAATACCCATCGAACTTGCTAAATTTGTGCTATTATCATACGTTTGCTTATGTGGCATTACTGGCTACCGGGTACACCGGTAAAAAAGAGTACGTGGATTTTTTTTTTTAAAAATAACTTAAAAAAAGGGTAGTTGGGTTACTTATGACTAATTCACACAATTATCACAGACAATCTTCACACACACACACACATGAACCCTAATTTTACAAACCTAAAATTGACCTCGTAATTCGTTGATATTGATAGGGCTTTTTAAAGGCAATGCTTTTAATTAAGTTATTCATGCGTTTTATCACTTTAATTTTGTGTTTTTTGTTATTATAACCCGTAACCCAAATTATAACTTTTTTTGTTTTTATTGCAGGATGGTTAGCCTTACAATTACGTTTTATCATGAAGGGGTTTTTGTTGGGCCTCCTTTAGAGTATCTTGAGGGTAACAAAGATACAATGAAAGATTTGGATTTTGGAAACTTCACATATGGTAAGTTTTTTGAATGTATCAAGGCTGCTACTCTATTCCCTCCTGTTGGTATTTTTTATTGTCTCCCTGGAAGTGACTTAAGTGATGGGATTAGGGAGTTAAAAAATGAACAACAGTTAGCTGATTTCGTAGCAACAGCTTTAGGAAATGGTGGGCACATTGATGTATATGTTGAACATCATGGATATGATATCCATGATTGGTTTGCAAAAGATAATGATGATTTAGAGGATTATGATGAGGATGAATGTGTATTAGATGATATATCATCCTTTGTTGAGGAACCACAATTTATAGGAGAAGAAGAAGTTATCATACCAAATAGGTGCACAAGTGATCCCTTTTTAAATAGGTTATGCAAAACAGATCTTAAGAAAACCACTAGGAACACATTTGGTACAAATGAAAGGAATGAAAATGCACTTGCACTTGTAGAAGATGAACAAGAGGATCAAAGTGTGGATCCTATTTAGAAAATCAAACCTGGAATAGTCTATCCTGATTCATGATCCAGATCAGCTCTGGAAAAGATATGGGGGGGTTCCCATTTGGATGAAATTAAAAGGACCAACGAAGTGATGAAGATGATGATTGCTAATTAGTTAGCGAAGGCTATCAACTTGGTACAAACAAAACCCGGCACCCACTGATTATAAATCATTATTGGTTTTATGTGGTAGGAATGTTGAAGAGGGAAGGTGTGCTAGTAAAGTAGGTAGAAAGGGTATACAATAGATTGTATCATAAGGCTATAAAGGTAAAGAGAAAGTTGCTAGGGGCTAGGGTAAAGAGAAAGTTGTAGTGGGTAACAAGAAATGGACTAAACAAGCAATTAAGCTATCAAAGTCACCTTCTAAGAAAGGAACTAAAAGGATGCAAAATGATCCAGATAACTTGTGCAAGTTTAGGTTATGGGGTTCATGGATGCAAAATGAGGCATCATTTCAGATAAAGACACTAATTCCAGATCATAATTGTGCTAGGGTCTTTAATTTTGGAGCACTGGTCACGTACAAGTGGATTGCAAGGCATTATGTTAGAGAGATTGTTAGTAACCCTAAGATAAGTCACAGAGAATTACAAGCTGC
Organism: Tanacetum coccineum; assembly: GCA_026074375.1. Taxonomy (NCBI): domain Eukaryota; kingdom Viridiplantae; phylum Streptophyta; class Magnoliopsida; order Asterales; family Asteraceae; genus Tanacetum; species Tanacetum coccineum. The sequence continues at coordinate 36,202 of BQNB010042090.1, read as the reverse complement.
TATTAGGGAGAAATTCTTGATCAATGTCAGCTTAGGACAAGTTAGAAGGGCAAAACAAAGAGCTTTATATGATTTTGAAGGTGGGTTAATAGAACACTATGGTAAACTATGGGACTACAGAGACCAATTATTAAAAACCAACCCCGGATCAACTGTGAAGTTGATGTTGATGAAGTCTTCCAGGTGGTAAATAACCTACTTCAATGGTTCTTTGCTGCTTCAAAGGTTAGTTTTAATATTTATTCTTTTTGTTATTTATTTTAAAAATTATTAATCTGTATAGCTATATGTCTATTCTTGTTGATGTAGCAATAAAAGATGATGGACTGCGGGTTGCAGAAAAGTGATTGGTCTGGATGGGTGTTTCTTGAAAGGGACAATCAATGGAGAGTTGTTGACAGCTATGGGACGAGACGCCAATAACCAGATGTTCCCGATTGCGTGGGCTGTAGTAACTGTCGAAAATAAAGACAACTGGTTATGGTTCCTTGTATCTCTTGGTGATGACCTGAATCTTAATAGAGGGGCTACTGTGACTATAATTTCAGATGGACACAAGGTATTAGATAAGTTATCTCTTGTTGTAATCTATCATAGGATAAGTAATCTAATTGATAAATGTTGTTGTTTTATTTTGGACAGGGTCTTAAAGAAGCAGTAAGGGAATGGTTACCATTGGCAGAACATAGACAATGTGCCAGGCACATCTACGCAAACTTGAAAAAAAGTTGGCCAGGACTTCACTTTAAAAGTCTATTTTGGGGGGCAGCTTCAGCTACTTTGAAACATGTATTTGATGAGAAAATGAAACTACTAAGTAACCTTAATGAACACGCTCATAAATGGTTGGTGGAAAGGGACCCAAATACATGGAGCAGAGCTTTCTTTCATATGGATAGGAGTTGCGGGGCATTTGAGAATGGAATTTGTGAAAGTTACCATGCTGCTATAATAAATCAACGGGGTAAGCCTATTATTACCATGCTAGAAGATATTAGGATTTATTTGATGCAAAGGTTAGTGATAATGTCTGAGAAAGCTAGGGGATTAACTGATATAATAACCCCATCTGTTAGAAAACAACTTGAAAAATTAAAAGAGTATCTTAGGTTGTGGGAAGTGTATCCTAGTGGTTATAGAGAGTTTGAGGTTAGGAAGCTAAATGCAGGCTTTGGTGTAAACTTGGAAACACACAAATGTACATGTAGATTGTGGGATTTGACTGGGATACCTTGTATCCATGGTGTAGCAGCTTATGCATATCTGATGAAGGATCCTGCTGAGGGTGTTTCTGATTTCTATAGTAAAACAGCATGGCAAAACTGTTATATTAGTTTCATTAAACCTGTTTCTGGACAATCAATGTGGGTCAAAACTGGACTTCCACCTCCAATGCCTCCTAAGAAGAGAGTAATGCCAGGCAGGCCTAAACGCAAAAGGCAAAAACATCCAAGTGAAGTAAATGATTCTAGCTCTCAAAGGGTATCCAGATTTGGAAGAACTATGACTTGTAGCAACTGCTATCAGAGAGGGCATAATAAAAAAAGATGCAAGAATGAAACAGTTGATCCACCACCAAAGGAAGTAAGGCCTAAAGGGAAAAGGAAGGGTGGTCAGAATGGTTTTGAGAGTGCAGCAAGTGCACTAAAGAGGATGAGAATGGATGCAACTGCCAGTGGTAGTGGACTCAGTGAGGTAATTTTTTCTTTCTTTAAAATTATTTATTGGTTTATCAAACATTAGGCTTATGTGTAATGCAATCTTGTTAGGAAGAAGATGCAGATCCAGCAAATGCAGATCATGCAAATGCAGATCCTGCAAATGCAGATCATGCAAATGTTCAAGAAGCAGATGTTCAACAACCTGGAGAGATGGAACAACCTGTGCACATGGAAGAACCTGTTCAAGAAGTAGATGTTCAGGAACCTGTTCAAGAAGCAGATGTTCAGGAACTTTTTTGAGAAGAGGTTTAAGACTGAGAAGACCATCACATAGGATCTTTTTGAACAAATGGAAAAAACACTTTCCAGGTTTGATGAACAGGGCAAGGTTCAACAGCAGTGATGCATTTGACATTAGTGATGAATGGGAAAAAAAATTATGTATTAGGAATTTGTGTATAAGATTTATGTAATTTTGGATGTTGCTTTTGAGGTTGGTCAAAACAATTATGGATTATGCAGTGACTAGTGGAATAGTCCACTTATTTTTGAAACATCATGAATGAAATAAAGTTAAGAGTTAGCTTGCTATTCCCTATCTTTTTACCAAGTAAAAAGGAAACATTCTATTTCATTTCACTAGCTTCTATTACAATTCATTTCATCAAGTACAGAATCACAAACACTAAAATGACCATTACAAATCTCTTATAGAACACAGCATTCTTTCTACACTCCTTGAGTTCCTTTTCCATGTTAATGAATTCAGTCTTCAACAAATGCATATCATTTCCCATTTCTGCAATCTGTTTGTTCAACAAATGCATATCATTTTCCATTTCTGCAATCTGTGTGTTATCAGTAGGATGCTTTTCTTTATTTCGACTTCCAGCTTGTTGCATCAAATTATACATTTCGTACTTGTAGTAATCACTTGGCAATTCATCATCAATAAAGTAGTAAGCATCACATTGATTTCCAGACCACTATTAAAAGTCAAAATTAAACAAGAACAAAAGTCAAAATTACAACCAAACCTAAATCGAATCTTAACAAGAAAACACTTACACTTGGATGAGGGCAGCAAAGAAATCGTCTTGCAGGATTGGTCAAAGTTGTGGATTTTCGAAGAACCAAGGGCAATGGATTAGCGCATTCACAAAGATATTGACCCTTTTCGTTCTTCAATTTGGGGGTTTTTGATTTGAAAGAAAATGCCGACATGTTTGTGATTTAATTGTTAGGGTTGTGTGTGTTGGTGTTTGTGTTGTGTGTGTTTCAATTGGGGAAGAACAGTTATAAGGGGAAGAAGGGGATGACATGGGGGCTGACATGGTAAAAAAAATGACATGGCATGTATATGTGGCATGGTGACGTGGATTTTATAGGTAAAATGGGTCAAATAGCTGATATCAACACAAAAACACAAAGTTCGATGGGTATTGTGAGACTTATTTGGGTTCATATCTGATAATGGCTCAAACTGAAAAGTACGTTCCAAAATAGTAATTATAAAAATAACGAAATTATGAATTATCACTTTCAGAAGAAGCTACCCTGTCATTGCCACATTTCATGAATTTCCATTTGTAAGGTAGTTGTGTCAAAATTGGATCAGAACTAATGATCTGGTATTGTCTTTTTCATGTGGGTACCAAAGGTTGAAGCCTCCATGTTCTCCTACTCCTTCCAAGTAGTAACTTTTTCCGTATACAAAACTAATTCGATCAGGCATTTGAAGGTATTTTTCATTTCTTTAACTTTTTCTTTAGAACCTCATTTTAACATCACTCACTATGTATTTCATCTCTTATGGAAAGAAAAACAGAGAAATAAATAGATGAGGAAATCCATGAAATATGGCAACGACTTGCGTGTCTTAGTGTCCACATTGCTACTAAGTCTTTCAGCTCATATGGATATATATATTTCAACTATTAAAACGAAAGCAGGATCCTGAATGTTTAAAGCTTCAGTAGAATAACTAGAAAGACCCGGAAATGCAGGTTTGATATAAGACGTCAGAGGTAGACGCATTGATACTATTTTTTATCTCATCGTCAATTCACTATTTTGTGGCTATGGGTAAATTTTTGGGTGAGTTGAATAGGCGAGATAACAAGTCAAAGTCGCTTTTTGTTGGGGTTAAACTTGATGAATGTTTATTTATTTTTTGCTTGATATTTACAAATGCTCAGTATGTTAAATATTTACAAATGGCAACCTGTATGGGAAATGTTTTTGGAATAGTGATATTATATGATCAGAATCATTTCTAACACGAAAAGGATAATGAGGAGCCTAACGCCAAATTGACTCTCAATCATGATAAGGGTAATTTGACATTCTTGATTTGTAATTTACCCCAGAACTGCAGTGGTATTCAAAACTCATATGATTAGAAACTGTGGATATAAGGAACCTGAAAAGAGCCACAAAAAATTTCGTAAAAATGAAACCCGAGAATTCAGTGTTTAGAAGGAACTTTCTCATATGCATCAAGAGCAAAATGCTTTAGATACAACTAACAACCTATTTGTTTCAGTATAGCGTATGACAGCTTTAATTTTCATCAACAAGGTGATGCTGATTTTTTCTTGTGTCTGCATGCTCACACAAAGTATAAAATAACTATGACTTGTGTGCATCTATGTGCATTCACCTATTGTGTATTATCGGTCAAATTGCAGGCATTAAAGGTGATGTTTTTACTAGCTCTATGCATGAGCCATTTCAAAGGGAGGCTATATACTCAAAAAGGATGAGGATATTAAACATGAAAATAGAAAATTGTTAAGTGAATTGTTTGTTCAACTCTTCAAGCATTACCAAAAGAACTCCAACTAGATCCAGAGGATCATGAACCGAAGAAGGTATATTTGGATTGAAGAATCTACCAAAGAATACAAAGTCTAAACCCATCAAACCATTAGCGCTGAATTATACTTTGACTTTCCTAATTATCCTTTTTAAGTTTCCTACTCCAATAGACGTAAAATATAACTCAGAATTGACCCATCTATGGGTTCGTTTGGTAGGATTTAATGAAATATTAAATGAATGAAATAAGCGACGTAATTGAATAAATGATGTAATGTAATAATTCATTACCCTTATTAATAATGTTTGATTGGTATGATAGGACGTAATGCAATCGATAAGAAAAAGACTAAAATGTCCATAGTTAATAAGAAGTGTATTTAATGTGGTTAGTTAATGATGGACTTTTATGTAATTTTGATTACATTACGGAAGTAATGAAAAAGAAGAAGTGGGCCCCTATGGAATGAAAAATGTAGTTTTTGATATAATGAGTCATTCATTGTAATGAAGCATTACATTGTATAATTGTAAACAAACAATATTTTTTCATTCAATCGTAATAACCATTTCTATTTCAACTTTTATTACATCATACCAAACACTAATGTATACTTAATCGACGATGCCCATTTTAATTGTAATTATATTTTTCAGTCTCTTCTTGGTTGTATATCAATTGTTTGATGTTTAAACCTCAAGCCACTCTTATATGAAAAGAATGAACCACTTCATTTATGTAAATTATAGTAGTATTTGTCATATTTTGAATAAACTGGTAAGATTTAATCCATAATCTGATTTGGTGATGTATGGTTTATTCTAGGGCCAAAGTATAACTAAACACACAATTAAAATCGAGCAATAGTTAGTACGATTAAATTATAGGCCATTTAAAAAAGAAAAATTAGAGGGAAAAAAGGTAAACACCTGATATATACATCTTGTGTGTGGCATGTGTGATAACGCAATACAGTGGCGCTGTTATAACGCCGTCCATATTGACATAAAGCAGCCTCTCGCGCCATTATACCTTGTGTTAATAAAGTTCATTGAACTTATGTAACAATTCTTACCACATTTACAAGGTATTTTTCATACTTAATCTTTGGTACATCTACGAATTGAAAAACTGAACCCTCAAGCCGTGATACCATGTAAAAACCTAAAATACAATACAAATTATAATTTAATTGATAAACCTATTATCACACAAAAGTACCCTTTGGTACATCTATGAGATTAGATAGTGGTAACTCAAACTTTTTCTTATTAATTTCAATATACTCCAATTCTTGCTACATACGGTATACTTATAATTAATCTATATTCAATCTTTAGTACACTATATCTCGTGAAAAGATTCTGGAGCAAGCTCAACACGGTTTCAGGATATGGAATAAAAGAACACCTAACCGGTAGCATAACACACAACGGCAAGTCTTACCATTCAAAGTCTATCTCAAACCAGATATCAGAACCACCTTAAGCCAGTAAGAGTTTTCCATAAAACTATATGTCCGGGAGATAAGGAAAAGTGGATTACCAGTTTGAGTAACACGTGTGAAATATATATAACTCCTATTTTCTTCATGAGTTTGGGGGCAACGATCTCACATGAATTACTCAAATGGTCAATCTCTATTTTTACATAAAAACCACACAAGGCATCTTCAAAGGCAGACCCAAAAGCTATAATACGAGAATGTCGAAAGCAAAGGGTAAGGTGGCCAACCTCCATTGCTAATCACCAAATCTAGGTCGAGACGCATTGACAATACGCTCTAGAGCAGGCATAAGAGCCACATCAAAAGAATATTGGGCCCACTCAAAGACTCGGGGAGAGCATGTGCACATAGCAAAATATAGTTTGGATATACCCGCATAAGCACGAAGAAGCAGCAATTCACACTGAGGGTCATTAATCTCATCAACTGCATCCATAAGCTTAATGGTTTTGGCTACTCTCTTCATCACAAGCTTAATACTAAAATCGAAGTCCACAGTGGCAGACTTGCCAAGTAACTTAACACCATACAAGGGCTAGACAATATTCAGCGAGAAAAAACACCCGCAAGCCTACTTATATGGTCTTCCTTTAGCAAAAAAACCTATGTTTTATCAACGTTGAGATGCAAGGCACAATGACGTCCATCCTCTATAATTGACTCTAAAACCTTCCCCATAATCAAAGTATCTCCAATACCGGTGTCATCGTCCTTGAAAGGAAAGGCTAATGGAGTTTATAATCTTACATATCAAAGGATGTAACACTAAGGTAAAGAGTAAAAGTCCAAGATGATATTCCTATTGCACACCTTGATGCGACCATAATGTGTGTTCCCCATTGTACAATCTAGCCGGGTCAGAGTACTAAAATTTCACCCAACGCGAAAATAGTTGGACAACAAAGGCGAACTTCGTGTAACATAACGTGTGATCTACCAAATAGAAGGCATTTTTGTAATCCACCAACAACATTGAAATACCTGCATCATCTCCATGGTCCTCAATCAACCGATTCATGGCATGAAGTATAGCCTCCCCTCATCTTGATACCCTAACACCAAATTGTAGAACATTTAAATAACCATCCAAAGAAATGATCAATCATACTCAACACTAACCTTGGAAACCAAACACCTCCAAACAATACCCACTAATATAGGACAATACCACCACCCGGGTTGACCAACATTTTTGGACATTTTCCATCAAGAAAGAGATTCACTACGTGGGTGATAGAACTGACTCAACGAATTAGCCACAACAACACCACTTAAATAATCCATGAGATGTTGGGCACGTAATCCATCTCGTCCACATGACATGCCACGAGGGAAACTCTTAATCATGTCTAGAACCAAAACAGGGGATGCAGTGAGGTGATGATGATCAATAGGTATATGTGATAAGGAGAGAGAAAGTTGAAAGGATGCTTAGCCTTTAAGTTCTCAAGAGTAGCATAATTATAAGGAGTAACACCAGAAAAAGAAGAAGATGAAGAAAGAACTCTTACTTCCGCAGTATAATGGTCATCACAAATATTCCTCTCATACTGCTTGACATTTGGCTCACCCAAGTTAAGGTTTTCCTCATCAATACTTGACCACGACAAGGAGGCTTCATCTAAAACCTCCCTTACAATATGAAAACTAACACCATGCATACCTCAAGTTCGAATTGCATTAGCAATACTCTCTTCCTGGCATGACGCTTAATAGCATACTTACACTCAAGATTACTCCTCGGGAAAAAGGTTTTAAAGAGACAAAACGCCAAGACTAACAAACTAACGTAGTAAGAAATGTTATCAGACATTCATATCACCTTATTAGAGCTCATTTCAATACACGAGAGAACCTCAAACAACATTTGCGGGAGATGAATTTGATAGTGCGCAACCCTTTAGAAAATAAACTGTCAAAGAGAGGCAAAGTGAAACCATCATGCTCGTCTAGCACCAAATCCTCAACACGGTCAAATTGTATAGAAGAAGCAGGATTTTGTGGTTTGGTAAGGTCATACAACACAAGCCTAACAACACAATCACCACAATCAAAGGGTGACACAAAATGAGTTTCCTTTCCATGCCGACACTTATAACGAAGAGTATGCTTCTTATAATTAATTCACATGACAATTACAATTACAATTCCTTTAACAAATTGCAATTCATTCACACTACAATTCATTTATATTACATTACAATTCCCTTGACATATTCTAATTCCCTCAAAAATATTTTGCGAATCAAACACCCCCTTAGTAACTACTCAAAAATCAAAGCCTTTATTTTATTGATTTCATATATAGTCTAACTCTTATTACATATGATTTCTTAAACACGTAAACGAAAATCACGTTATTCTTTTATGACTATTTTAATATTACTCGTCGTAAAGTGTGTGCACTATGCTATAATCAATGTATATTGAATCTTAAACAATGTTTTACGATTTTAACCAGTTATTAAGAAAATCGTCCATCGGACGGGTAGAGACCTAGTTTTAAAATATAGATCAAGATAGTATGCATGTTTTATTAGTTTTGCAATATGTCTATAATATATAATAATTAACCAACAATATCAGATGCAACATATTTTCTTATGTAGAAATTTGGAAACAGTTCAAATTGAAACCACGGCTATTGTTATCAAAGCTTGCTACCCTTGTCACAAAGGTGTTCTTAAACAAATTCAACTTGTATTTGTGATTGAGTAAAGGAAACTTCCCTGAATTATCACATACATCGAAATTACCTATTCGGTAACAGGACCCCTCATCCAGTAAGTTAGTAACAGCTGAAATTTGTTAATATGATCCTTCTTACATGTGGCTTGAACTCGGTTATCCTGAAATAAACAAAATTTTATATATACATAAGCATATTACTGGTGTAAATCATTGTTAATACAAACATATTAAATATATATAATGAATATATAATTGAATAAAAAGTAACAAATATATTCAGAATTAGTATTGGTAAAAATTGTTTAAATAGGAATCTACAAACATGTGGATCTTGAAGTACAATGTCTAAACTCCAGATATCAGTAGGGTTCCCTGCCGGATGGGCTTTCCAAATGCTAATGCATCGAGCAAGGACCTTAAGATCATCGAGCATGGGGTCAATGTTACACAATTGTGTAAGATTCTGCTCCATTCTTTGATGCTACAAAAATAAACAAACCTCAATGATGCAGAGTAACATTGTTATATAGTGATGTTTAGTTTTAAACAAATTACCTTATGAAAACGAATTTGCAAAGGGAGATGATGATATCTGTAAATGAGCTGCCAATTTGTAGATTAGAAATTAGGTTTTTGAAATTTTATGTGGACAAGTCTAGAAAATATTTTGAAAATAATAATCAATCCCATAAATCATGCCAGATTGTTACGTATTATTAAATAAGGGGCGTTTTTTAATTGGATTTCTTAAAAGTTACCTACATTATCAACAAATCTTTCAAATTTTAAGGGCATTCACAATGGTGAACCTATTAAAAGGTTTATAAAAGTGCCACACCAACTAATGTCATTAATTGATAAAACATTTCATATTATGAACCTATTCCCACTATGGATAAAACTTTTTAAGGTTTATATTTTTAGGAATTCCACAATCACTATTTAAATGTCATTAACTATTTAGCATATAAAAAAATACAAAAATAATGATAAATATTTCTTGGGCCTCTTCATAATCCTAGACATTTTCATGCCACCTAAGCATGAAATGGTTTCTCACCATGGAGCAAAAAATCTTGGACTTCTTCAAAAAGTTTTAGACCTATTTATAAACCACCATTGTGGATGCTCTAATAACATGGGCGGGATTCATTCAACCTTACCTCAATTAAGTTTCAAAGTTACCTACATTAAGTTTCAGAGTTACCTACATTATCATAACAGTCAAATAATTATGGCAATATAATAAGTTTCAAAACAGCATCTGATTATCAGTTTATAAGTGATCAAGGATATTTTATTGGATTTTTTTTTTTGTTTAATAGGTAACTAATTATGAGCCTTTGATTTTTTTGACACATTCGATTTTCTAGATTGTTGCTATAGATCTACTTAGTAAAGCTGTTTTATATAGGAGGATACATTGTAATTTTATACATATTAAACATTTAATAACACGAGTATACGCAACGCACTACTAGAAATCATGCCAGTACCAACGACCGATATCTTGGAAACACACCAAACTGGTGGTAAAGGGTTTACCAACGAATTACCCAAATGAACTAAGTTTGTGGGAAAAACTTGTGGTAAAATTAAAAATACCATCGCGAGCAACCGGTTACATGCGTGTGAGTACAATTTGCTACAGCGAGGAATGTAATATCTATGTTGTTGCTAAATTTTACAAACATGCCAAAGTCGTTGGTAAATATAAAATACCAACAAACTATTGTCAGTTGGCAATGATATAAATTGCAACAATAAGAGTTGTTGGTAATTTCTCGTAAATAGCAACTACATTCCCGCAAAACTAATGCATGATATAAAATACCGAATACACAACCAACAAATGTCAAATCATGAAACTACATTTCATACATAATATATTAAAATACGCTAGCAAACGAGCTTATAAAACAATATCCAAACAAGCTCGTACGTGAAAAGTGTTTCCGGTCATGATAGCAAAAGATACATATTTGATGGTATCTAGATATCTATGTTCAAACTCTCTAGAGAAACAATATGAAAGTTTGATGATACACAATAACTAACTAACTGGGAGGAGGAGAAGGTGGCGGATTTTGAGTTTTAAGCATGTTAACGATGTCTTTTACGTGCTCCTCTAACCCTTTAACCTGCTGCTCAGCTGCCCTTTTCCGCTCCTCAGCAACTCGTTGCAACTCCTTGGCAACTCGTTCCCGTTCTTGTGCCACCTATTCTTGCTCGTCTAGTTGGTCTTTCAATTTTTCAACCTACAATATTAGAGATAAACAACTAAATAACTACAATATCACGAACCTAACACAACCAAAAGTTAATAACCAAACAAGTGACAAAAGTAACAAAACAAAAAAAATACTGATACAAACTAAACAAATTAGTATCTTTTTTAACCCGTTACTAAACCTCACAAATGACCCATTTTCTCATATTTCCACCAGTTAAGTACTTCAGTGCAATTGCTATGGTTCTAAGAGAGGGGTCTTTTATTTGCTGCCTTTTTTCCTACTAAAATAAACAACAAGTGGCAAAAGTACCTTTTTATTAAAACATAGGACCACACACTACTACACAATTTGAAATAGATTATGGATTGATGAACGACTCCGTCTACTGGGTTCTCCTAGATCTTCAACGCCTCCAAGTTCTTCCCCAGGACCTTCAACACCTCTAAGTTATTCTCCATAACCTTCTAGATCTGCACCAAGTCTTGGAAATGTAGAGTGCTCAAACTGCAAGTTCCTGACTAGAAATATAAAGGTACATGCTAGAAAGATAAAGGTACACGAGGCAACACTAGAAATGAAAATGCATCCCGAGAACCACACACTTGATCCAGCTGCACTACTTCACGAGCATTATAATGACATGTGAGAACTTGGTTTGGAGTAGTTTTTCATTTAGCCAAAGTAATTTATCACGTGGAATGTAATTTGTATGCTTAAATGTTTAAACATTTATCGATTTGTAATGTAATTTGTATGCTTTAATGTTTTAACGTTTATCGACTTGGAATATAGTTCATATGTTTTTGTTAGGCCCATTCAGTGCATAATGATCTTTCACTTAGGATTTGAATACAAAATAACCTAAGTGTTAATATCCTTTAACATTCCAAGGTCACTGAGTGAATAGTTACTCAGTGAGTTACCTTTAAGATGCTCATCCTAAGTCTACAAGAAAGACTCTAACATTCAGTGAGGTGGTTCTCAGTGAATGAAGCCTAAGCCAAAGAAGAAGATGATGGGTTCAATGAGTTATGGCAATAGACTCACTAAACCCTATACGATCTCCAACAACTAGAAGACCCTAAAGATAAGAGACTAAAGAATAGGCTTGATAGTTTGAAATGGATAAGTCCAAGCTCTTATCCATCTGAAGTCAAACTATTCTAAATAGGGTATAAAGACAAGGTCAGTGTCATCAACTGACCTTAGAAAGTGTGTTTGTCCCATACTTAGAATAGAATTATAATAGAGACAAATGTGTACAATATGTACTAACCTATCAGCATTGGGACACGTACTTATCACCTATGTGGGTATAACCCTACCTAAGTAGTATAAATAGAAAACGTCTTGTAAAGGAGTAGGTTAAGTTTGTGCATTCAAAGTAATATCTTTCACAAACACCTACTCCTCCAAAAAACTACTAAGTCCCTAAGCAAGCTCAGTTGGTTAGCATAGTAGTCGACTTTGCATAACACTTTAGGTTTATGCAAAGTTGTTAGTGAGGAGATCACACACACACATTGTCATTCAATCCCCATTGTAGTTCTGCATACAATGGGGTATAATTCTGAATAAACATAAAGAGTTAAACGTTAAAAATTAGTTTTGTGTTCTTTACACTTTTATATACATTACTTGTCAAAACTGATTTTCTTTGCATTACTATCAGCCATGGGTTATTTATCTTAACTTTCTAGTTTTAGGTCACTAACTCAAAGGGATTAATAAGTGGTATCAGAGAAGAATATCTTGGGTCCATTAGGACTCATGTTTTTCACTCAACCCATCAGCTATTTTTGGTTTGAATGGACTATCCTTAATACATTGTATGTAGTAGAGTTCCATTCCCATCAAATAGCAAAGCATACGCTTTTTCCATTTGTTAAAATTTTCAGGCTCAAGACGAGGAGCAACAACAAAGTAGCTACCTCCTTTTTTGTCTACGAGCTGGGGTACATTACTAATAGCAGCCATTTTAGGATCTAGGGTTTGAAAACTTCCTGAGGCACTCTATGATTGAATTGTAGCTGACTTTTGGAACCAACATGAAGAAGCTGCTGCCTCTTATGCTGACCTTAGGGCTTCTGTTAAAGGTTATTATGATGAAAACGTTGATCACAAGGATCAAACTGACAAGCTTGTAAAAGAAACCATGAAGACCATTGACAACATCAACAAGGCTGGAATTGATAAAAGAGCTAAATTGCTAAAGGCTATAAATAGAGTCTTTAAAACTCTTGAAGCTAACACTGTTCTCAAGGAAGAAATGAAAAAGATGGCTGAATCTTATACTACCACCTTTGGTAATCTTTCGGGTCTCACTGAGCTTATTAACAATGCCAAATTGCCAGAGCTCCTCACTAAGCTAGAGGGTTTTCAGTCTACTCTCAACACATTAAGTACTTAGTGTGCAAGCATGTCCGAGTCACTAAAAGAAGATCTTGAATTCAACCAAAGACTCCTTAAAGCAGCTGAAGGCTATATTCAGAACTCTGTCAAACTCACTGAAATTTCTAATAGTCTACAAGCAATCAATCTTCCAAGCTTTCATCAAAGAATCTCCAACATTGAAAACACCCAAGTCACTATGCAATCTGAAATCTCTTCAATCAAAGGGATGGTCATGAGATGCTACAAGCATTTAAAGGAATGTCTTCCTCCATCCCCTCAGGCAGTGCTTCTATTCCAACAACTCCACAGCCTGAAGTCCATGCATTTATTAGAAGGGAGAATTTGGAGAAGCAGGTTATTGTGTGGCAAAAACCTCCCTCTTACACTAAAAGGGAGCCAATGTAAATTGTCACTATAACAAAGAAGCATGAAGATGAAGCAGCTGAAACACCAATAGGATACGAACCTAAAAGACCAACAAGAGCAGTTCTAGTCTCAACTTTTAGACCAATCACAAGACCCAATCCTGAAGTTGCACTTATTGAATCCTCCTCAAGACCTTCACTCACTGACCCTATCTTTTAAATCCATGTCCCTCAACAAACTACTCAAGTGATTGATATAACACCACCAGAACCTCAAGTTACACAAAGAGAAGAAAAAGGAATTGCAACCGGTGATGAGGAATCTCCACAGAAGCCTATGCCTGCATCAACTATTTTTCGTCAGGATCCTGATGAACCAATCCGAATTTCTTATGAAATTCATGGGAAGATATACAACCTCACCAATGATGAAATTCAAGAATACTTTTACAAAGAAGAAGAGATCAAGAAAAAGGCTGAACAGGCTAAGCTACTAGAAATGACCAAGACTGAGATAATCAAGGTAGTTCATAAAGAAGCTGAAAAAGCCAGAATTGATCCAAAAATTGTTCTAAGTGCTAAAGGTGGTGAGCAGTTTAAGAAAATTCAGGATGCTTAACATCAAGTTCACTAGAGGCAACACACTGAGAAGGCCAAGAGACTGATGGAACTCAAAAAGAAAATAACTGATCAGTACATGTGGACTATTTCCAGCAGACTCAAACCTGAACCAATTATAAATGTCAAGATTCACACCAACTCAAAATCTACAGTACTCACTGTCTATAGAGCAAATGATACAAGAAACTTTCAAGTGCATAATCCCTTCAAGTTTACAGATTTTGGAGTCACCGAGCTAGATGAATTGGGCCCAATCATTTAGAAGAAAAAGAACAAGATTGTTGGTGAACTAATGACATCATTAGGAACAAGGTATGAGCATTTGAAAAAGATACCTGAAGAGCTTGGAATTCAATCAGCTCTTCCTGCCCCTGAACACGCTCAGTCTCAATCCTCAGGAAGAAAAAAAAGTATATGGAATTGGAGCTTGAAATCAAAGTTCCTGGATTGGAGTGTAAGCGAACTCTTCCTAAAAATGTTGCGTTTGTCAACAATATGGTAATTGAAGAACCTGAGTATGGAATATTCTTCATTGATGTCTTTGGAGATCAAGATTTTTAGAGGATGAACGACATGCACAAAGTTAACATTGAAACCTTGTTGACTTACTTAGTGATGGACTCAAACATCACTACCCCTGAAAACACAAGGTTCTGTCTGAAGCTAAGAAACATGATTGCCGAGCACCCTAATCAAGAGAAGCTCAAGTCCAAGAAAGTAAAGTTGGAATTAGTTGGATACAAGTTGGACTAAGTACTTTATGTTATTTTGTATTGTCTTTTGTAATAGATGATAGGACCTTGTATTCGTATTAATGAAGTACTTTTAAGTTACTAGTATCCCTTACTTGCTTTGTAAAATTCAGTGTGAGAAGAAGATGTATTTACTCACTCACACTGAAAAACACTTAGGCTATATTTATATCCAAATAGGGGGAGATTGTTAGACCCATTTAGTGCCTAATGATCATTCACTCAGGATTTAAATACAAAATAACCTAAGTGTTAATATCCTTTAACATTCCAAGGTCACTGAGTGAATAGTCACTCAGTGATTTACCTTCAAGATACTCAGCTTGAGTCTACAAGAAAGACTCTAGCATTCAGTGGGGTAGTTCTCAATGAATGAAGCTTGAGCCAAAGAAGAAGGTGATGGGTTCAGTGAGTTATGGCAATAGACTCACTGAACCTCATACGATCTCCAACAACTAGAAGACCCTGAAGATAAGAGACTAAAGAATAGGCATGATAGTTTGAAATGGATAAGTCTAAGCTCTTATCCATCTGAAGTCAAACTATCCTGAATAGGGTATAAAGACAAGGTCAGTGTCATCAACTGACCTTAGAAAGTGTGTTTGTCCCAAACTTAGAATAGAATTGTAACAGAGACAAATGTGTATAATATGTATTAACCTATCAGCATTAGGACACGCACTTATCACCCATGTGGGTATAACCCTACCTAAGTAGTATAAATAGAAAACGTCTTGTAAATAAGTAGGTTAAGTTTGTGCATTCAAAGTAATATCTTTCATAAACACCTACTCCTCCAAAAAACTACTAAGTCCCTGAGCAAGCTCAGTTGGTTAGCATAGTAGTCAACTTTGGATATTACTTTAGCTTTATGCAAAGCTGTTAGTTAGGAGATCACACACACACATTGTCATTCAATCCCCATTGTAGTTCCGCATACAATGGGGTATAATTCTTAATAAACATAAAGAGTTAAATGTTGAAAATTAGTTTTGAGTTCTTTACTGTTTTATATACATTACTTGTCAAAACTGATTTTCTTTGCATTACTATAAGCCATGAGTTAGTTATCTTAATTTCTAGTTTTAGGTCACTAACTCAAATGGAATAACAGTTTTCCTTATTTGTCGTGGTTTAACCCTGTTCGGTTTGATATAGCGATTAATCTTAAAAACAAGGTTATCTGATCGGTCATTTACAACACTTCATCCGCGCAATGTAGTGTAACAACATTAGACAAATTTAGCTTGATTTTGACATCGTAACAAAACTTAATAGTAGTTTTGAAAGCTTCTGAGCCACCTGGAAAGTTTTGAAATGACTAGTGGTATGACTTTATTGTTTAACACCATTCGGTTTGATATAGCAATTACATATGCAAATACTAAAAAATGATTTATATCTTGAGGGAAATGCCTCGCTAAAGATATTGCCACATCACCACCTGGATATATGTTCTGATAATTAGGCTATTCAATGGCTAAAAATTGGACAACACTTATGACAAAGGGAAATATAATATATTATGGAAAGGCGGGGAAAAAGTCAAGAGAACGACCAAGTTGGACAACAAAGGGAGGTGTCCTCAGAGGAAAACATTTTAGTGGTTAAAATTTCAACTCCGAGTTAGGCCCTCGGTCAACGATTTCTAAAAAGAGGTATAATTTGTCGATTAAGTGGTTATTGCCAATGCTATACACTTGTCCTCAGAAAAACCTTTGTCTCCAGTTCACATTTTCCTTATAGTGTTTTTAAAGCTCGAGTTTGATTATTAAATGAGCTCAAACTTATCGTTTTGCTTGATTCGTTTCGAGTTTTAATCGATATGATATCGATAATTTTACAAGTAGCTCGACTCGTTTCCACCCACATTTTTTACACTACAATATATTGTTAAAAAAAGTTACACCTAAAATATTTACCAACGAACAAATCTGTTGCTAATCATACAAAAGTTTGTTGGTAAATACACTTTTCACCAACGAGAAATAAGTTATTGGTAAAATCGTTGGTAAATTTATTCACCAATGAAATTATGTCGTTGATATTATTGTTTTCTGATTTTACCAACGAATTATCGATAAAATGTAGTTGGTAAAATTAGCGGGAACTTTCCTGCCAAATCAACTAAGTTCCAACGAATTTAGCAACAGTTACGTTCTTGGAAACTAAAAATCTTGCTGTCTCTTATTCTTCAATGGAAAAAAAAAAAAAAAAAAAAAAAAAAAGTCGTTGGTAAAGTAATAATTTACCAACAAGTCGATGATTGTTTGTGAAATTTCGTTGGTGCTGGCATGATTTCTAGTAGTGACGAAAGATAAGATCATGTATAACATAATATAATTAACATAAGTTTAAAGATTCGTATACCTTTTACAACTAAGCAAATGAACAACGAATCTTGCAAACACACATATGTGTTAATTCAAAAACGTAAAACTACTAGATTCAAAAGAGTGACAACGTTCTTACACATAATACCTTTGTAGCAAAACAATTAAGTATGCTAGTACTAGTAAGTGATAAGCTAAGAAACACTTGATTTCTTGAAGCAAGCAAAAACCGAATACCTCTTTGGTGGTTAGGAGTCGATCGATACACAAGGAACAAAAGGGAGAAGAAGAACTTTAGGTTATAGGTTTTTCTAGGTTAACCAAATAACGAACCAAGAGTTCATTATACAGGTGTAGATTACTTGACTTGAGAGCAGGGGCGGCTCAACCTTCTTGAAGGCCTAAAGCGAAGTCTTAAAACGGGGCCTATTAATCAAAGTTATTTGCCAGAAAATCGTTTATATAAAATTTACTTTTCCATGTTTTTTATGTGAAATGTTGATTAGTTATTGAAACCAATATATTATAGTATTTCATTTTAATTGATGAATGAGCCAATAAATCTAATCTTCTGGTGACACTTTCGAGTGTAAATAACTTTTAATAACACTAGTTATCTATTACATTCTTCTTTCTGTCCTTCTAAAAAATGATACTGAAATGTTAATATGGTTTCCTATATACGCCATATAAGTATTACCGAGAGAGTTTAGATTTATAAGTTGATTAAGTATATCAACTAGTGTAACATTTGTTCACATGTATAATTTCTCTCAAAACTCTTAGTTTCAAAAAAAATCTATGTCGTTAATATAATTGTTATAATATGGCTCAAAGAACTTTTAAGGTTCAAACTACTACTTTTTTAGCTTGTCATCAGCTAGGGATTTTAAATTTTCAATTCTAAATAGTAAACTAAAGATACCTCCATACAATCTAAATTGGTCAAATTTATTTTCTATTCATGAAATAGCTTGATCTTCAGTTCTAAAAGTCGCTTCACCGGTTTTTATACTTTCATTGTCAACATCGTCATCATACTTTCTTTTTCTAAAAATAGCTCGTTTCTTTTCAAATTTTCGTTTTGCAGTTGTTTTCTTTAGCATTTCTTTAGCGGAAACAAAGCATCCTTAAAGCAACTTTTTATTTAAGAATTATAAATTAGTAGATAAGAGAAATCTAGAGAGTAAAAGTATGTTTGTGGGTGTAAAAAAATAAACGTCTATTCATCGATGTAAATGGTTGTTATCAGGGATTAATTTAACTTTTTGTTTTTTATGCAAAAATGGGTCTTTTACATACTTAATATATTTGAGATTAAATTTCTATAACTCATAGGCTTCCAAAATTGATAGGTTCTTAAAGGGGGTTCATTGGTCTCACTATCCGGCCTAAAAGGGGAGCCTTTTTTAAGGTTTCAGCTAACCATCTTAATTGATCTAAATTAGAATAATTATAACTATACATTTTAAATGACAACTTTATTTACAAAATAGACAAGAGGGTTTTTACGAACAAAGGGAACAAAAAAAAGATAGACTACGAGAAAGTTAATTGACGGAAAATAAAATCTCACTTGATAGGAATCAAGCGAGTAGACCTAAGCTAGATAAAGCTCGAATCCTAACTATTCCCCGGCAGCGACGCCAAAAACTTGATGTGCGGTCGTTGAAAACTCACAAGAAGTTTTACAACTCCCTAGGCAGTGTACCTAACCGTTATAGTATAGTATAGGCAAGACTCGAGGGTTGTTATCATTCTCTAGGGGAATAGGTTAGGAAGGCTCAAACAGAATGTAACTAAGGTCTAAGGGAAAGAAAGAAGATTATTTTTGTATTTTATATTTTATGAAAGCATGTAAAATTCAGGTTTTCAGAGGTTGGTTTTGGTTTTAGCTAATTAAACTAATAATAATTCTAAACTACTTTGGTGGAAACTTATATGGTAAATAAACGTATTTACTTAATCATGCATTACTCCTTAGTTTGCTTCTCCTAATTCTATTGCTTTGTCACACTTGTGATGATCTGTGTAAGAATTTCTTGGTCATGAACGAATTACAAGAAAATGTCATCTATGTAATATTCCGTTAAGGCAACGCATAAGTAAGATAGTATGAAGACTATTACAAGGCCCCTAAGAATACATTACATGCATTAAAACACTTAAGAGGGATCAACCATATTAGGGGTAAGGTAGTATGAAGATTGTTACCGATGGTATCCTTTCTACACACTCGCGTTTCCCTAGACGTCTATGCTAATGTAATATTTTATAGCCAGTTTTCTAAAGCCTAATGCGCATATCCATCACAAGAAGCAATATTAAAAGGATCTAGAACCTAAGTTTCATGCAATCATTAGTAAATACTAATGGATCTAGCCTAGCATATTAAAAGGAAACGAAGAACAAGAATCAATCAAACAACACATAGACATATTGATGATTAACGATAAAAGACTTCATTTGATTAAAACATGTGTTTAAGGCTGATACAAGAGGGCTGTGACACCCTAAAAATGAGCCTAAAAGCTGCTACACTTGAACTTTAACGATATGGTTTGTCTCCCAAAAGTTACACACTTAAAACCCTAAAATCAAGTTTGTATATATAGGAAAACCGGCGCGACGGCGTCGCGTTATAATCCTAACGACGTCGCCCCGCCAAATCTTCTAGGGCTTCTTAAGTTGGTTGGATCCTGACGCCGTCACCAAAATCTGACACCGTCCCTTATACGTTCTGACGCCGTCACATGTAATTGTGACGCCGTCTCCAGCCATTGTACGCATTTTCTTCATCAGATTTGGTGTAGAGTTGTAATCTTGCCCGTTTCTTCTCCAAATGAGCCCAAGTCACGTGTATTTCCTCCAAAAGCCATCCAAGTGCTAAAAACATAAAAGGAACGATTAAGTACATAATTTGGGCATATTTGCATGATTTGTGAGGTTAAATGACCCCAAAAAAGTGTATAAAATGACACCTCATAAAAAATCCAGGGCTTTAAAAAGTTAGGGGCCTAAAGCCCTAGATTTACTTGCTTTACCCTTGAGCCACCACTGCTTGCAAGTTAGGAAATCCAAAACCCCTTTGGAGTCTTGAACTGATCATCTAAAGCAAGAAGGGGGATTTGCAAAGCTTCCTTTTCTTCATTTTACATATAAGTCCCTCTAGTTACCTTTAACGACCGTTAGTAAAATCCCGTTAAGTAACAAGTTATTTAACATACGTTATAGCTTATCATTAATTAATATACTACATATAATATATTAATTACATTAATCGTATCTACATATTAACGTGTGTGACCCCATAGGCTCATGTATTTTCCGAACATATATTATTTCTGATATAAACATATCCCAACAGCTCCACTTAGACATGTCTCAAATAATATAATAACATTGATAAACATATAGCAACACGGCAATGCTGCCAAAAATACTTGAGTGTAGTTTCATAAAGTCTCAGTTAATTAATTTAAGCATTTACTATCCTTTATTTATGATACTGTGTTAAAAATGGATATGGATTTATGTCATTCCATTATTTAACGATTTTGTTTCTCGTTTATGTAATTAATCAAGATTACCAAAATTCACGAGACATTTCTAGATTAACTTTGGGTGCAGCCACGCATACATCTGATTAATCCAACGAGGGTCCTAGTGGCATCATTCTTCAATAGCTAGTTAAAAGAAAAATTCTATATTGAATACACGTGTCAGTCATATGCTTCACAACACTTCTAAAAATAGTCCTTATAACCACCTTATTTGGAATAGGGTTAAACTTTAACAAGAAATGTTATCCACACATGCAAGACCTACTTGCATATTAAGTCTAAGGATTAGCAAATAAAATCACTTACAAGATTCACTTAATGACACCGATCCATAAAGTGATAATCTTGTTAGTTGGGGTAGTCTGATATTCAAACATGTGAAAATCATGTGAGTTTGGTGGACACGTCTTTTAATATTCCAAGAATATTACCAATCACTCAAATTTGTCTTAGTTCAATAATATTCCCATATTGTTGATCGACAATGGACTAATTTAGAATAATAAAATTATTCATGGATTTAAACATGAAAATATATGATACAATTAATATTAAATGAAAACATACACACTAAGTACTTTATTCTATTATAAAACAAAAATGATCTAATATCCCTTATCCAAATACTAAAACACAGATCCACATGAAACTACTAGCTAAACGAAGTCCAATGCTCATAGCATGTTGAGTAAGCTTTCTTTTTGCTAAAGCCTTTGTAAATGAATCAGTTAGATTGTTATTTGTTTGAACTTTGAGAAGATTAATTTCACCCAATTCGATGTTCTCGCGAACGTAGTGATATCTTCTATGATAGTGTCTGGCACCTTTCTAAACTCTTGGTTTGTTGGCTATAAGAATTGTAGCAGAATTGTCGCAATACATCTTAATAGGTTCGATATTTGTGGGTACAATGCTAAGCCCATAAATAAACTTCCTAATCCACACAACTTTGATTGCAACTTCTGAAGCAGCTATGTATTTAGCTTCTGTAGCGGACATTGCAGTAGTACTTTGCTTGGAGCTTTTCCAGTTTACTGCGCCTCCATTCAAAACAAAGACGTATCCTGTATGAGATTTTATGTAATCTTTATCGGTCTCAAATTCAGTGTCGCAATAACAAGTAACTCTAAGCCCCGCTTCAAGATTTCCACCATAAACCAAGAACACATCCTTAGTATTTCTTAAATACTTAAGAATATTTTTCATAGCAGTCCAGTGTTCTTCACCTAGATTCTGTTGAAAACGGCTTGTAATGTTTTGAGTGAATGCCACATCAGGTCTAATGCAACTAACTGCATACATAATAGATCCTACAGCTGAAGCATAAGGAACCTTTTGAATACGTTTCACCTCTTCAGGTGTAGAAGCACCTTGAGTTTTATTTAAGTCAAGTCTTTCTTGCATCGGGATATTGCCACGCTTGAGATTATCCTTCTAAATATTTTTAAGATTTTATCCATGTAAGCACTTTAACTTAGTCCAATTAACCACTTAGATCTATCTCGGTAGATCTTGATTCCAAGAATAAATGCCGATTCTTCCAAATCTTTCATGGCAAAACACTTTCCAATATAGGATATCACATCTTGTAACATTGGAATGTGATTTCATGATTATTATGTCATCAACATATAAGATGAGGAATGTAACATTATTTCCACTAGCCTTTTGATATACACATGGCTCATCAAGATTTTGAGTGTAACCAAAACTTTTGATTTCCTCATCAAGTCTTTTATTCCAGCTTCTTGATGCTTGCTTCAATCCATAAATGGATCTTTAAAGATTGCATACTTTCCTGGGATGTTTAGGGTCAATGATGAGGTGTCATTTTTACACTTTTTCAAGGTTATTTAACCCCCTAAATTAGGCAAATATGCCCAAATTATGTGCTTAATTGTTTGTTTTTGTGTTTTTAGCATTTATATGGCTTTTGGAGGAAATACACGTGACTTGAGCTCAATTAGAGAAGAAATGGACAAGACTACGACTCTACACCGAAGTCTCTTGAAGAATTCTGTACAGTGCCTGGAGACGGCGTCGTAATTCTTAGCGACGCCGTCATATCTTATAAGCGACGGCGTCAGGACCCTCACGACGGCGTCAGAACGTAGCCGCCTCAAAAGAAACCCTAGAAGATGCGGCGAAGCGACGACGTCAGAAACCTTACGACGTCATCGCAACTTCTTTTTCTATATATACCCACAGTTTTTAGGGTTTTCAAGTGTGTAACTTTTAGGATCCGAACCCTAGTTTTAGAAGACGAATCTGGCTGCTACTTTTGCCGTTTTTAGGGTGTCAAAACCCTCTTGTATCTGCCATTAACTCATGTTCTAATCAAGTGAGATCCTTTATCTTTTATCATTCAATATGTTTATGTGTTGTTTGATTGATTTATATTCTTCACTTCCTTATAATATGTCCGGCTAGATCCATTATTATTTACTTATGATTGCATGAAACTGATTATGCAGATCTTTATTATGTTGCTTCTTGTAATGGGTATGCGCGTTAGGCTTTAGAAAACTAGCCATAAGATATTAAATTGGCATAGACGTCTAGGGAAACGTGAGTGTGTAGAAAGGATACCATCGGTAACAGTCTTTATACTACCTTACCCATAATATGGTTGATCCCTCTTAAGTGTTTTAAATGCATGTAATGTACTCTTAGGGGCCTTGTAATAGTCTTCATACTACCTTACTTGTGTGTTGCCTTAACGAAATATTACATAGACGGCGGGTTCGTGTAATTCGTTCATGACTTAGGAAATACTTACACAGATCATTACAAGGGTGACAAAGCAACATAATTTGGAGAAACATAATAAGGAGTAATGCATGATTAAATAAATACGTTCGTTTACCATATAGTTATCACCAAAGTAGTTTAGATTTGTTTTATTATTATTAATTTAATTAGTTACAAACCAACCAACCTCTCAACCTATGATATTTACATGCTTTTAAAAAAATATAAAAATACAAAAAGAATCTTCTCACAACCCCTTAGACCTCTGTTAGATTCTGTTTGAACATTCCCAACCTATTCCCCTAGAGAACGATAACAATCCCCGAGTCTTGCCTTACTACACTACAACAGCTAGGTGCTCTACATATGGAGTTGTAAAACTTCTTGTTGAAGTCTAACGAAAACCGCATCAAGTTTTTGGCGCCGTTGCTGGGGTATAGTTAGGTTTTAATCATTGTTTAACTTAGGTATACTCGCTTGATTCCTATCAAGTTAGAATTTTGTTTTTAGTATATTAGATTTCTTGTAGTCTATTTTTTCTTTGTGTTATCTGTTTGTAACTCATTTTTGTTGACCTCTATGAAAAACAAAAATCCTATCCGCACTCTTGGAGATTACGCTAAACCTAGCCACGAGGGCTATCAAAACACCATTGAGCTCCCCGTAGGGAACAATGTGGTGCCTCTGCGATGCGACACCATCCGGTTGGTGCAAAACGGATGCTCTTTCCACGGACTTTGATCCGAGGATCCAAACCAACATCTTAAGGATTTTTTAAAACTAGTGGACTCACTTGACCTTGATGTTACAAATAGGGAAATAAAGCGCCTGCATTTATTTCAATTTTCCCTTCGCGATCAAGCTAGCAACTGGCTTGAACGTCTTCCAGCATGATCTATCTCCACATGGGAGGATCTTACTACTCGTTTCCTTGGTCAATTCTTTCCACCGGGAAGGACCACAAAACTCCGCAATGACATCCTGATGTTCCAACAACATCAAGGAGAGTCCCTTTTTGAAGCATGGACTCGTTATAAGGACTTACTCCAAAAAGTCCCTCATCATGACATCGATCTTTGGCTCCAAGTCTAAATATTTTACGATCGCATCGATCAAACCCTGAAAAGAACCATGGACTACGCCGCTGATGGACAACTAAGGAAAGTGAGTGCAGAAAAAGCCTGGGCCACCATCGAGGAGTTAGCTCGATATAAGGATGAAGGGTGGAACGACCCTGTCATCCCCAAAAAAGAGAGCCTCGACTACAAAAATCCTGACCTTGAACAATAGTTAAGGATCATGAAGTGTAGAGTTGGAACACTTATTGAGGAGGCAATCACGCTAATAGGAAGAAACGAGAGCATTTTTGGAATGACAAGCAACATAGTGCTACCCCTAGAACCATCGCGCTAGGAAGCATTCGAGGATCTTGTGATGAACTTTATTCTCGATCAAGAAGAGAGAGTTAAGCAACTTGAAGAATATATGGGAGTAATTGGGAATGATTTCATGCAACTCTGTCTAGAAGTTATAAGGAGATCAAAGGAAGAGATAAGGTTGGAAAATAATAGGATCAAAAAAATTGAGAAGATCACAAGGTACCCAGACACCGAGGGTCCTGACCTCCTTAGTGATCATAAATTCTTAAAAAATCTTACAAAAATGCATTCCCCCATGCTCTAAAATCCGTCCCCACGAGTTCACTCTACGTCAGATATGTTCACTCAATTTCAATGGAAAGGCCCCCGTGGTCTTAAATTGGATAGAAAGGGAAGTCAAAGCGTCAGATCCTTACATGACGCATATGACTCCTTAGAAATCCAATCGATGCCTCGTAATTGCACAACCTTTAGAAATGATAACCTAATTAAAAGCAAGACCAGTTCACACTTAAAGATGGCAACCAAATATTTGACCCCGAAGGATGCTAAAATCCCTTTTGAAACAAATCAAGGGTTGGAAATCACTTTCACTCGAAATTTTAGGTAACTTTTGCAAAAAAATCAATCCTGACGGCGTCTGGATTTTAGCGACACCATCGCTTCGGTCCTGTCAGGGTATAACCTAAACGCCAAACTCATTCTTTCTTCACAAATTTTTCAACCCACAAAAAAGAGAAAACACACGAAAATAATCAACAATCTTGCTATTTCTTAGGAAATCATCTCCACTCGGTAAGTATCCCATCTAGTTCATTTTCAATCTTTCTTCCATGTCGATCCATTACCTAGTTGTTTGATTTCAATCAAGATTCCTATTTGTAAAACCTTAGAACAAGTAGATCAATTTCGGGGTTAATCTTACACGAATCCAAGTAATCAATCTTTGATTTTGATACTAGATTGTCTAATCTTAATACATTATCAATAACAATTTAGATTTGGGTAGGAAAACCACTATTTTTGAGCAAGCCCAAGTGGGTTCTGATCTTAAGGAGGTGTTTGGCAATAGGATTATCAGAAAATAAGTTAGTCTTCTCGCGTGACCTGAATATTCAAACAAAAGTGCGCCGTGACGGCGTCAAAAAAACTCCTGACGCCGTCTGGAGACACTGATCAAACAACGGTTGGAAACACCATTCTAATCTCGATCCACTTTTGTTTTAACTTTGATGTAGGTAATGAGCAAGCGTGCTAGGATTGGAAGAAGCACTAGGGAACAAGCCTCTAGCTCCTAAGAGCCTACTATTAAAAACAAAGTTCGTGAATTTGGAGTTTTTGACAATGGACACCCCCAGGTACTATGATACTATCTCCAAGGCGCCCAATTCATCCCTGTGAGCATCTTTGATGGGGCCTTCCTTACCATCATGTTTCTCGCTAGAAGTGAAATAAAACAAAAAAAACTTCTTTGATAGCATCAACACCAATGCCTTCATTGGACCTCAATAGGCAAATCTATTTCAAATGGATGAACCCGTCTTCCGAGAGCTAGTGTGGGAGTTTTTAGCCTCTTTCAAGTTTAGCTCTGTTGCTTGCATGTATCATCCTGATTTCGAGGGTATTATGTTTAGGTTAGGAGGAGAACCAAGGAAGATACCACTTTTAGAGTTTGGATGGAGGGTTAGATTGTATTATGAGAAGCAGTTCAGGTTATCTAGCATGATGAGTGGGTTGGGTAGATGAGAGACTATAAAGGCTGAGCACTTGTTCATGCAATTCTGGCCAAACATTAGAGATGATAAGTTCATTGTAGGTTGAATGGCTATCAAAAAGGTTTGAGATCCAAGGGTCAAGCTAGCTCATCATTGCATCGCAACCACCATATCGGGTAGGAAGGAATCCACCCAAAGAATCACCTCGCTAGATCTTTTCTTCCTCTATTGCATTTATGGCGAAGGGTTACTTGTAACATTCCCTATTGGTTGGCCCATTATCTAGAAAGGGTTAAGGAGAAGGATCTACTTGTTGGTGGTATGTTTGTGACCAGGATCGCTAATTCTTTTGGGTTGTTGACTAATTTGATGGTGGATGCCTTGAGTGTTGAGCCTCGAGCACATGTTTTTAAGAAGAAGTCCTTAATTGATATGGGGATTATGATGGATCTTGGGGGTGGAACATGATGGTGGCCCGTAACACGTCAGGTCAGAGAAGAGGATGAGGTAGAAGAGGTAGCTAATGAGGAGGCTGGTGGTTCTGCCAAGGTGTATTGAAACATGAGTCGGGGTGATTGGCAGGTTCGCCAAGCACGGTGGATGGACCAACAGGACGAGCGTTGGGGGCAGCTTAATTACATAGATGGGATGACAGGAAGAGCAAGCTAACTAGATGTATGATCATATTGTCTGCCATTTCCAGTACTTGTCCACCCGCGAAAACTTGGACCCCCACCTTCAGATCGACCCGTTTCCCGGGCGTGAGGCCGACTACCCTCCTTATGGCTACACCAACCACATGCCTCCGGGCTATGAGTACCAATTTGGCCCTACTCCTCCTGGTGGTTTTGATTGATTGTGTTTGTTTAGTTTTAGTAATCTTTATTTCAAACAATTATGGTCTGTAATAGTTTAGGATTTGGATATTTTTTTTGGTTATTTGAATGCATCGTCATCCGTTAGTCTATTTATTGTCTTATGTTTTAAATCTTTACTGTTTGTTCTTGTATGTTTGAATCATTTGTGATCATGCTTTGTTTTGTCTTTAACTTTGTCTTAATTGCAATCAAAGGTTTTGCATCAAATAAGTGTAGGGGAAAATATCCGGTTTATAAGAACCATTTCAGATATATATAAAATAAAATGTTTAGATTAATTCACGTCAGTTTTGAGTCATATGATTGTAATGATTAATTCAGGTTTTATGCAGTATTTTTTACAGGAAATAACAATAGAGTTGCGTGCAGGAAATTTTTCAAGAAAAACGAATATGAAATTTTCACAGTGTCTGGAGACGGCGTCAGGAATTTTCCTGACGGCGTCGTGCCTCCAGACCTGTGAATATTTGAAAATTTTCTATTATTTTTGAAAAATGATTTGTACAATATCCAAAGTTTGTAATTTTCTTATAAGCGTGCAGAAACCTTGATTATATCATCACATTCATCCTATCTTTACTGCTTTCATAGAGTCAATCCTAAAAGTTTCATTGTATATATCATTATCCCGCTGATTTTACGCCAGGTATAGTTGTCTTTGTCTTTGATTTACAGGTTATATTTGATGAGAAGAAACCCAAAAGTTCTTAGAAAGTATCAAGAGGATGATTCTTGGAGGACAATTTAACCAGTTATCGCATATTTCTTTTCCATTATTAAGCAAACCAGGGGAGTACTAGTTTCTTTTACTTGTTTTCTTTTCCCTTTATTCGTTTTATGCGTACTTTTAAGAACATTGGGGACAATGTTCAACTTAAGTGTAGGGGGAAATAAGCCTTAGAAACTATTCCTTTAATTTCTATTTGCCTTGTCCTTAAAATGATGAGTAATATATCGAAACATAGCATAAACGGTAATTTTAACCAAAATTAATTTTTTTTATGACACATGCCGACGAAAACCGAGTGTTATTAGCGTCTCATAGATAGAAATTTATATGACTAGTACAAAAACTCTTAAATTCCACCCAAAAAATGTGAGGCTCGCCTTTAGATCTATAGGAATTCGGGTATCCATTTTTGATACCCAAGATAATTTTACATTTAGCTTTTTCGAGTTAAGGAGTGAGCAATCATGTGTATATATTCCATCGTTATGGATGTGTATATGTGGTTTTGTCGCCTTTTCTAGAGCATTGGTGTGGAAACCAAAATATCGTTAGATTGTTTAAGCTCAGGTTGTTTAGACCTTTATCTAGGATAATATCAATGTTCATAAGTTATAAAAGCAAAGCGGAATAAGAACAAAGATATTCAACAAGGTTTTACCAAACATTCACCACAGCCCTAATATTATTTGATCAGAATAATACGGTTACATCAATGAACAGTAACAGGGATCAAGGAAAACCTTGATTACCTTGAGGCTACACCATCTCTATAGACGTCTACATCTCTAACACTTTGTGTACACACACTTTTTTGGATACCTAAAACCTATAACCTATATCTCTTTATATACTAGAGATATCTAGGTTTACAAGGAAACATAATAAATACAATAAGGAAACTAAATCTTTTAATCTTTATCTTTATTCTTCTTGAGCATATCTTTTAGTATCTTCTGATATCTTCCATCTTTTGTAGAATATACTCCACCAGCTTAAAGAATCTCTTATTGTCGATTTAGGTCCTTTTCCTTTAAGTCCTTCTTGTTTCATTCTTGTTTTGTCTTATCAACTCAAATATAATTCCCAACAATCTTCCCCTAGTTGATAATGACAAAACCAAATAAGCACGAACTTCCCCTGAAGTTAATATACGAATGAAAACTTCCCCTTAAGCTACGCAGTTCCACCAAGGATCTACAAGTTGCAAATCATCAAATCTTCTTCCCCTTTTTGTCAATATCAAATAGGAGACTAAAGTATGCAACTTTGATCTTCACAACTACGAACCAATATTACACTTCTAATCCAAGTATTCCAATGACCCAAATTGCCCTCCATTACGCACCTTAAGAAAAATGAACTTGAGCAGTAGAAACTTAAACTAGCAGTAGTAACAAAGACTAGCAGTAGTAAAAACCTTCACCTCGATGCAGCATATAAATGGTTAAACATTTTAACATTAAGCTTCCCCTGAAACCCATATGTTAACCATTTCTTGAATCTTCAATTATGTAGGCTCTATGTAATGATTACTGATGAAGAAAACTAAGTATTACAAACTTGATGCTGAAGTAGAATAACCCAAACTTGTATCTTATGTATTGTACTTTAATATGATAAGAACTCATAATCTTCTTCTTCGTTTTATGAGTAGACCTTGATCTCTTGATAAATCCGCATACCTTACATGAGTCACTGACCACGTGATAGTAAATACCTGTGAGTACTACAATGTATCTCCTTACATCAGGTAAAAACTAGTTTTATCAAGTCTTCATCATAAACCGTATATAACCAAACAAGTTATCTCTAAAGTGTTACACTCACTTTAAGATATGATAAAACACAAACCAAATAATTCCACTTCATCTTCAAATAGGTGATAAACAACCTTCTTCGTAACCACATCTTCAATAGATCCAAAATACGAGCCTTTTAAACGTTTTAAGAATATTTAAACCATCCAAAAATCTTTCTGTTTGTCCAAGAACCATCTGAACAAACTATCAATCAACCTGTGTGTGTGTTAGAACCAATATGTTCCAAAATCAAAAGCCAAAAATCTTATGACTTGTGTATGTATTCCCTTTTGTCTGAGATCTTCTCGAGCAGCATTAAAATTTTCATAACACAAAATCCTTTTGTTCGAACAATATTAAAATTCACAGCAGCACCAATTTGTTCAAGCCCAATAGCAACAGTATTAACAAATATATGAACAACACAAACTTGCTTTTCAAACAATTGTAATATCTCATGAACCCATGTGTATCCATCATATAAATAAACCCATGTGCTAGCAGTATAAACCATAATACTTGAACAGTAGCATCATGAAACCCAAGCAGTATAAGATATAACATGTATGTTCCCCACGTGACCACCACATTATATGAATGCTATGCATCTTCAAGAGGGCCTACATCACTGAGCCATACAAGCAATACACGCTATCAAAAGCCCATACCTCTTAAAGTAAACATTCCTTGACAACATTATACATATGTCTGCCAAATATAAACACATGAATTCATCATCTTTCTCTTGGCCATATCTTCTTTCTTAATAACAGATTCAGTTGTCTTCTTAAATATAACCATCACCAACATGAAACCCTAACAAGGAAGTCGTTACATTGAGGAGACCAATCCATCAGCGAACAAAATCAATAACGAATCAGATATAAGCTTTCAAGAGTATTAAAAACCCTAGAAAGGGTTTTCTTGAATTCGTCATTGCCACAACCACCTACGACACCTTTTAAAGATCTTGATAACATGACGATGATCAAGAATTACATACCATAGAAGCCGGATTCATCACCAAAAACAATCAACCAGATCCGAATAAAAAAGATGCACAAATCCTAATTGACTAGGGGTTGATAAATTTAGAACACAACGGATCAAAAGAAACCCAAATAAATATTTACAATCGTATTGCATACCTAAACAGGTAGAGAGGACGATTATAAGTATCATTATAGCAATTAATCTTCAAAACCCCAGAAAACATTAACCAAAATTGATTTCTTAAAAATTAGGGTTTTTAGGGTTTCTTTAAAAAAAACCTTGTAGATCCTAGATTGAGAGCCACGAGGCTCTGATACCAATTGACTCCTAGGATTTCTGCACTCTCTAGCAAAATGTCCTAACTTATGATAGTTGAAACATTCCACCTTTTTCTTGTCATAACCAGCAGTATCACTTCCATTGATGATAATCTTTTTACCAGTACTTTGATAAAACTTTCTTTCTTTCATACTTAGAAATGCCAATTGCCACTTTAAATTCATTTCATCAAGATCATCTTCATGGATTTGGTCTAGGTCTTCATGAACAACTTGAGACCCATTGGGTTGAGTGGCCAGATAAGCATATACTGTGGCATCACTAAGACAAGCAGTACTATTATTAGTGCTAGCAGTACTAACAGGAGTACTACCAATACTAACATGAACATTAGTAGTATTAACATCATTTGTACTGCTATGACCTGAGACAAAGGCCAAATTCTGAGAGCCTGAGTTTGAGCTAGAGGTTACACTTCTTTTGACTTCTGGTTCAACAATCTTAAAATTGTTGTAAAGATCATCAAAACTTATTGAGCCCAGATCTGATTTGTTCCTCCAGACCACAACATGCATACCCCATTCAGTAGGAAGACTTCTTAAGAATTTCAGGTTAAGTTCTTCTGGAGTGATGATTTCACCTAAGATAGTTAACTGGCTTACAATTTTCTGAAGCCTGTTAAAGATAGAGTCAAGTGACTCTGAGCTAGAAGCATTGAAGGTTTCATACATCTGCTTTAAGAGTGTCTTTTGAGTCTTCTTGGTGGCTTCATTACCACCAAATCTTGCTTCTATGGCTTCAAATAAAGACTTGGCATCCTTGTGTTTATTGAAAGTAAGTAGATGCTCACTTGGAAGTGTCATCATCAGGATGCTTCGGGCTTTAAGATCATTCTTCTTTAGGATCTTCTGTTCAGCAGTAACAGCACCAGGTATTGTTGTAGTAGATGTACCATCTTCGTTTGTAGTGGTTCGAGCTACTGGCTTGAAAGAGTTGCCTTCCTCTATGATCTCCCAGAGAGCATAATCTTGAAGTTGAATATATGACTCTATTCTGAGTCTCCATGTGTCATATTCACCTTGCTTGAGAAGTGGCAGTTTTGCAAGAGAATTGTTTTGGGTATTTTCTAGATCCATGGTTTTTGATATAGGGAATGAACAGAGAGATGGAT
Source organism: Tanacetum coccineum (assembly GCA_026074375.1). NCBI lineage: Eukaryota > Viridiplantae > Streptophyta > Magnoliopsida > Asterales > Asteraceae > Tanacetum > Tanacetum coccineum. The sequence continues at coordinate 3,565 of BQNB010042090.1, read as the reverse complement.
CTAGTTTGTTTCTTCTAAATCAAGGTTTCAGAACACCCGCTCTGATACCACTTGTTGGTTCCAATTGAATGGATCTTTTATTAGCTTAGATAAATCTAAACAACTAGATTAGAAACCTTATGGTGTATATATAAAGACTATGCGGAATTAATCTTTATATACTCAGAAGAAACAATCAAACAATGAACACAGAACTTTCACAAAGCTTTCAATATATTGAACAAACCACAAAACAACTATATGTTTTGCCTTACAATGAAAGACTCTAACTATTATATGAATTGGACGACTATGAAAGTATATGAAAAAGAGATATGTCTAACTATGCCATACGGTTCCTTTTATATACTAAGGAAAACCCTAATAGGCTTATAAAACGCGATAGAAGTTTATGCAGAGATCATGCATATCTATTCCTAATTTATCTCATACATATCTCATAAGCAGCACTAATATACTAACTAACAGTACTAACTATAACTAGCAATACTAACTATTACTAGCAGTACTAACTATTACTACTAGCAGTATTAAGTACTTCAGCAGCATTATCTTGTAGAAGCTCTTTAATTCTCAACAGGGAGGATGGGATTAAAGTTGTAATATTTGAAGATGAGATTGTTAAGGAAGGAAGTAAGAAATGGGAGCTCACTATGTGTGGATACTTTGTTGGGTATAAAATGTCTTATCATGAACTTAATTAAAATCTTTATAGGATGTGGGGTAAATTTAGATCAAAAGGCATAATTCCTAATGGTAATGGAGTGTTTCTATTCAAATTCAGGAATGAGGAAGGGATACGGTCTGTGATTAAAAATGGTCCATGGATGGTTAATGGGAAGCCTATGTTTGTGCAAAAATGAGACCCATCTGTGTGCCTTGATAGAGTAGAATCTAATAAGCTTCCTTTATGGGTAAAACTTAAGAATTTACCTTTAGAGGCCTGAAGTACTAAAGGAATAAGTGCAGTGTCTAGTAGGCTTAGAACACCTTTAATAATAGATCAAGTTACTACTAACATGTGTAAAATAGGAACAGGTAGAGTTGGATTTGCTAGAGTTTTGATTTAGGTTGAAGCTGATAAAGGTCTACCTGGAAAAATTAAGATTATGTATAAGAATGGGGATAAAGTTGTGACTAGTAAAAGGTTGTGAAAGTAGAGTATAAATGGGCACCACCCCTTTGTTCTTTTCAATGTGTTTGGTCACTGTGATAAAATTTATGGATATAGACCAAGAGCAGTTGAGGAAATAGAGGAAATGGAAAAGGCATAGGCTAAAAAGAAGCAAGAGAATGATGATTTTGTTCAAATTAAGAGTAGGAAGAAAGTAGCAAAAAATGATTAGCAGAATAGTGGAGCTGATATGGGTAAAGAGGGTGCAATTGGTAATAATGTAATGTATAAGCCAAAAGGTAAAGAAAAATTAACTAATGAGAGTAGTAATGTAGAGGGAAAGCTAAGGAATGATTAATCAAGAGAAAGTATAGGGGAGAAAGGAAGTCCAAGTAATAAATGTAAAACTGGATGGGCTGTTTAAAAAGATGTAATTGAGAGTACTAAGAGAAGTGCAAATAAGCTTTTTGTATTAATGGATGAACCTGACAGAAAAGGTTTTGTGACTAATGAAATTGAATTACTAAATGAAGACAATGATGTGTATGAAGAGATGTCTGGATCTGCTAGTAAGAAAGCACAAAATGAATTACATTGCAATTATGCAAATGTGTTGAATGGATTAGGTGGAAGGGGTAATCATACTTTTAATTGATTATGTGGATTTTAAGATTGCTACCTGGAATGTTAGAATGCTAAGGAAGAATTTGATTGTTGAGGAAACTCTTAGTATTTGTGTTGTTCTTGAAACAAGATTGAAGGGTCATAAAGTTAAAAGAATTGGTGACAGAGTTTTTGGTAGATGAAATTGGATTGATAATGCTCAAGTTTGCAATAGTGGTTGTCGAATTACGATTGGTTGGAATAGTGGTAATGTTCAGTGTATGATGATGCATGTTCTGATCAGGCTGAATAATGTTTGGTTGAAGTTCTAAGTACGAAAGAAAGACTATTTTGCATTTTCATATATGCTAAAAATGATGGAAGATTGAGAAGGAAGTTATGGGCTGATTTGATTGCTTTTAAGTCTATAAGTAATAATAATCCTTTGGTTATGTTAGGAGATCTAAATGCGAGCCTTCATTTAGATGACACTCTGAAGGGATTTCTTGCAAAACTCAGGATATGAAGGAATTTTAAGATTGTGCCAATGCTATTAAGGTTGATGATATTTGTAGTTCTTACCTTCATTATACTTGGACCAAAAGCCTTCTCAATCCAAATGCATGTGTGTTAAAGAAGATTGACAGGGTTATGGGTAATGAGGAGCTTTAGAGGTTCACAGTAGAGCTCATGTTGTGTTTTTACCATATGGAATATCTTATCATAGTTCTGTTGTTTTGACTTATCCTCAGCCTGGTAAACTAAATCTTTTAGATTTGTAAACTACATTGCAGACAAAGATGAGTTCATTCAATTGATTTCAGAGAAATGGAACATTGATGTGAATGGGTTTGATATGTACAAACTAGTTAAAAAACTTAAAGCCATTAAGCCTGTTATGAATAAGATGAACTAGCAAAATGGAAATTTATTTGGAAAAGTTAAGAGGCTAAAGAAGAATCTTAATGAAGCTCAAATAGAGATTGATAAGAATCCTAATAATATTCAGCTAAGGGAACATGAAGTTCCTTTACTTAAGGAGTACACTTTAGCTCTTGAAGATGAGGAAAATTTGCTTTTTCAAAAGGCAGAAGTTGAGTGGCTTAATGATGGGGGATAAAAACTCAGCTTTTTTCCACAAAGTCCTTAAAGGGAGAGTTAATAGAAGCAGGGTTGTAAAGATTTATGGTGAAGATAATGTTAGATATTTTGGTGATCAAGTTCCTATTTAATTTGTCAACCATTTTCAAAAGTTCCTTGGTGGTCAGAAGGATAAGGAGTGTTTGGATCTTGATGTTAATATGTTCATTAATAAGATAAATAGTCAAGATGCAATCAAAATGATTGAGGAGGTCACTAATGACGAAGTTAAAAATGCTAAGTTTGACACTGATGACAATAAAAACCCTGGTCCAGATGGATTCACAACAAAGTTTTATAAGAAGTCATGGCCTATTAATGGTGATGATGTATGCAATGCTGTGAAGAAGTTCTTTGTTAAGGGTAAACTGCTAAGAATTGAATGCTACTTTAATCACCTTGGTTCCTAAAGTAAGTACTCCTAATAAAGTTTCTGATTTTAGGCCCATTGGATGCTGCAATGTGACCTATAAATGCATCAACAAGATTATCACTAATAGGATCAAGAATTTATTGGATTTTGTTGTGCATAAGAACCAAAGTGCATTCATTCTTGATAGGCAGATTACTAAAAATATTCTCCTAACTCAAGAGCGTCTCAAAGGCTATGATTGTGCTAAGAGTCCTAAAAGATGTTTGATAAGTGCTTAATTACACATATCTTTTACCTCTAAAAACGAGCTTAAATGACCAAAAACAGACAAAAAC
>BQNB010042089.1:0-46349 GCA_026074375.1 Tanacetum coccineum | reverse complement strand
ACTTTTCTCTTATCTCTTTTCTACCTTTTTGCTTATTGGTATAGCTTATTGTTGTGAAATGGATTAAGCTTTTGGGATAACACATATAACGCATTGTACAACGCGTAAAATGAGGTGGCGTGTCTTATGCTTGGTAGTATGACTCTTAAACTTCAGAAGGCTCTTAAAAACTATAAGGAATATGATATGATCCAAGAACTAAAAACTATGTTCGAAGAGAAGGCTAAACAGGAACTGTTTGAAATAGTTAAAGCATTCCACGCTTGTAAACGGGAGGTAGGTCAGTCAGTAAGCTCCATCTCTTAAAGATGAAGAGCTACTTGGACACACTGGAACTCATAGGCTATGATATACCAAATGAACTTGGTGTGAGTCTTATTTTGAATTCTCTCAACAAAGACTATGATTAGTTCGTTTAGAACTATAACATGCATAGCATGGGAAGACGATAGCTGATTTGCATGCTATGTTGAAACTCCATAAGAAAGGTATTCTAAAGAAGGATGAAACTATCGCTGTGTTAGCTATACGGGAAGGTAAGATCCAGAAGGACAAAAAAACCCCCAAGGGGCAAAGGGTAAGGACAAGGGAAAGAATAAGCTTGCTTATGCTCCCAAGCCCAAGATCCCATCGCTGCCTAAGAGAGATAATCTGACAAAGAACTCTGTCTGACACCACGGTAGGGAGTTGGGTCATTGGAGATGAAAATTGTTTGTCTTACAAGCTGAGTTAAAGAAAGAAAGAGATGCTAGCGTGGTAGTACTTCAGGTATCTTCAATATATAACTCTATGCTTTCCTAATAAGACTTGGGTATATGAATAACGGGTTGTGTTACTCAATATCTGTAATACTTTGCAGGGTCCTTTGATGAAAGCAGATAACGTTGAAACATGGAGCTTTAAGTCTATACCATGGGCAATGGAATGCGTGCAGCCAATTTGAAGCATCCATTGGAAAGTTTTAATTTTTAGTTCTTCCTAGTGGTTTATTAATTATATTAGATAACTATCATTTTGCACCTTCTGTTACTAGGGGTGTTGTTTTAATTTCCCGTTTGGTTAATAACGGTTATATTTATACATTTACGAATTATGGTATTTCTGTTTTGAAAGATAATGTGTTTTATTTTAATGCAATTCCAAAGGATGGTATTTATGAATGATAGCATAATCTTTATCCAATGTTAGTTCCTATGGTCTCATTGTTAGTAACAAAAGAGCCAAACATGCGTTGGACTCTTCTTATCTATGGCATTGTCGTCTTGGTCATATAAACAAGAAACACATAGACATCCTTTAGCGTGATGGGATCTTGCAACCCATTCACGATGAATCACTTGAGAAATGCAAGTCTTGTTATATTGTAGATGGCCGCAAGCCTTTTCCACATCAAGTGGAAAGAGCTAAGGATATATTAAGACTTATACACAGTGATGTATGTGGTCCTTTTAGAACTGTGTCAAGAGAGGGTACTAGTTACTTCATCACCTTTACAGATGATTTCAGCCGTTATGGTTATGCTTACTTGATGAAACATAAACATGAGGTGTTTGAAACATTTAAGGTCTTTCAGAATGAAGTTGAAAATCAACTTGGTAAAAAGATAAATATGATTTGATCTAATCGAGGAGGTGAATGGCCTGAGTCTGAGTTTGTTAATCACATGAAAAGTTATGGTATTGTATCCCAGCTTACTCTGCCTTATACACCACAACATAACGGGGTGTTTGAGAGGAGGAATCAAACTTTACTTGATATGGTTCGATCCATGATGAATCTAACAACTCTACCAAAATCCTTTTGGGGATATGCTCTCAAGTCTGCAGCTCGCATTTCTCACTATGCGTTTAAACCAAGAATGTTGAAAGGGATGCCTTATGTACATTAAATCGGCACGCGGAAAGCTCTCAAGTTGTCCCTACTTAGGGGTTTGGGTTGTTGAGGCACTCGTGAAACCGAGACGCCCTAACAAACTTGATCCTAGATCTATTAAGAGTATCTTTGTAGGATATCCAAAGAAAATGATGGGTTACTATTTATTATCCACTTAGAACCAGATTTTGTTGTCAAAATGCTAAGTTCTTTGAGGAATATCCTCTTGGTATAAGAAGCTCGGGGGGGTGTACATGGACTTCTTCAAATCGAGTAGGAGTGACGTTGGACTTGAATTAATTCAAGAAGAATATACACAAACCTTCTTAAAATCACTAGCAAAAAAACATAATGAGGTCGCGCCTATCGAGGTCGAGCCTTAAAATGTTGAAGTTCCTATTTGTAGAATCGCAAAGATACCTCAAGCACTAGATAGATATGGCTTGTATGTTGATGTTGAGGAATATGAATTAGGGGATCTTAATGAACCACCTAATTACAAAGTTGCATTATCAAGATCTTGATTTTGACAAAATGGCCTTGAATCTGTGAATACGGAAATGCAATCCATGAAAGAATAAACCAAGTTTGGGTTTTTGGTGTTCTTTCCTCCTATTGGTCGAATTGTTGTAGAGTAAATGCTTTTCAAGAAAAAGACTAAACGGATGGAAATCGTACACACCCTTGAAATGCTTGTCTTGTAGCAAAAGGCTATACCCCAAAACCTATGGTGTAGATTTTAGGGAAACCTTCCTCTCTCGTTGTAGACGTTAGAGCTATAAGGATTATTTTTGACATAGCGCGCGTCTCTTAGTCTATGAGTTTTGGAAAAAAGGATTTCAAAAACTGCCTTCTGGATATGGTCACCTAAGCCCGTGACGTTTATGGTGCAACCTTAGGGGGTTTGTAGATCTAAAAAAAATCCTAACAAAGTATGCAAACTTTCAATGTTCCTTTTATGGGATTGAAGCATCGCATCTAGAAGTTAGAATAAATGATTTTGATGTAAAAAATCAAGAAGATTGATTTATCAAAATCCTTTGGCGTCGTGTATATCTCAAAGTTCAGTGGGAGTATTGTTGCGTCCTAATCTTGTAGTCGTAGACATAATTACTATGGGAAATAACGTTACAATGTTGCAAGAAGTTAAATTCTTGGCTTTGTGATGTGTTTTTCTATGAAAGCATCTAGGAGAAGAAACATACATCCTTAGAATTCAAGATTATAAAGTGTAGATAGATCTAAGTGGTTGATTGCTCTTAGTCAAAGTGCTTATCTAGAGAAAACCCTAAAAAAATTCAGGATAGAAAAATCCAAGAAGGGGTATACTCTAATGATAGAAAAGCCTGACTATAGAAAGTCCCAAGGTGCTAAAACACCTAGTGAGGTACAACGTATGCAAAGAGTTCCTTATGCTTCGGTTATAGGTTCAATCATGTATGCGGTCAAATGTACTAGACCTGATGTTGCCTTTGCGCATAATTAGTCGAGTGTTTTCTGCAATTTTCTCCCCTTCTCCTGGTGAGATTCATTGGACTGTTGTTAAAGATATTCTTAAGTATTTGAGGAATACTAAAGATATGGTTCTTGTGTATGGGGTAAACCTGAAGCTGAGCTAAAAGTATCTTGTTATGCTGATGCTAGTTTTTAGACAGATAAGGACGATACCAAATCCCAAACGGGATATGTGTTTGTACTTAATGGTGGAGCCATGGACTGGAAGAGTGTCAAGCAAAGTACTACTGCTATGTCTTCTACAGAAGCTGAGTACATTGTTGTTGCCAAAGCGTTAATGAAAGCCGTCTGGATGAGGAAATGTATTGATAGACTTGGAAGTGTCGTGCCATCGAATAAAATACCTATGAAAATGCTATGTGACAATAAACCTGCAATAGCAATGGCCAATGATCTTGGATTTTTGAAGGGAGCCAAACATTATTAGAGGAGATATCACTACATTCATGAAGTAATTCAAGAACGTGAGATTGTCCTTAAGAAATTTTACACAGATGAGAACGTAGCTGATCTGTTTACAAAACCAATGTCGTACGATAAGCATTATGACTTAGCTATGGCGATTGAATGTTGTTCATGCTAGAGTCTTATGTAAATCCTTGTGTATTGGTTAGGATTTGGGGAGAATGGGATGTTAAACGATTGTCTATTTTTATAAATGAATTAATTTACGTGGCTATTAGTATTTTCATTCAATTTCATTTTAATAATTATGTCCTATATTTGCATGTTTATATCCATGAATGACTTGTAGCATTCTAAAGCTATGTCCATTACCATTTGACAATATGGGAGTATTGTTAAGATAAGGTAAATGTGAGTATTTGGTTGCATTCTAAAGAATATGTAAAGATGATTCTGCCAACTTCACATGTTATTCAATGTGGTTGAATATTGGATACCCCACCTGTGTTAATCACTTTATGGATCGGCGTCATTGGGTGCATTACACACATGGTGAAAGTCATGTTTATCCTTAGACTTGAGAAGTAGGTTTTGCAAGTATGGATAGTATTTATTGATTATAGTGTACTACTATGCTATTAAAAGGTAGTCATAAAGACTATTTTTAGAAATGTTTTGAAGTACATGACAGACACTTGTAGTTAAAACAGGATCTGTTCCTCCACTTGAGTAGGAGGGTAGTAAGTAAGCATCTGCATCCTAGCGTCCACCATTGACTACAGGATGACAAGTCTGTAGTAGTTATTCGTCCTATGCACATTAGGCGACCCTTAGTAATAAACTAGCCGGGTACCCTTGTGATGCGGCGACGGTTACCTGTGGGATTATATTTTTCGGCGATAACAATGTCTTTTTGATGAATTGCTTTTATAGAAGGAAAAAAATGTCCAACATAGGTTATTAATTAGAAATTAGCTTGTTTTTTCTTATAAATTTAGTAGCATTATAAAAAACTTTTACAGCAGGATACACGCGCGTTACGGAAGTGAACACCTTGCAATTAAAATTTGTTAAGCGCTTATATGTTTCTCACGTTGCTAACTTTGTTGGTTTGTGCTCATGTCATACAGATATTTATACAGCTGGAATACGTAAGCCTACGGGGTCACACACATTTACACTTAGATATCATTCTATTAATGTTTATAATAATATATTTGTATATTTATTATTTATATTAATATATGATTCGACGAAAGAACACTAACAGCCGTTAATTAGTTCGTTATGAATAATTAACTATAAAGGCTTTTTAATTAATGGGTAATTAAATGTAATTAACCATAAATATTAGAAAAGTAAAAAAGTCAACACCAAGGGGTGTTTGGGTTGACTTCGACCGGCCTAGCCCAAGTGGGGGGTTGTATTGGGTTTTGAGCTATCTTTTCCTCCAAAGTATGTATTTTAGGTAAACTCTAAATTCATCTAGTATATAAGAAGGACCCTAGAGCTCATAATTTTGATCCCTCTCTTCTCTCCTCTCTTGGTCAACGTAAACAAACACCCATCTTAGGGTGTTCTTTGTGTTTTGCTATTATTGGTGTTCACTTGTTCATTGGTTAAGAACTAGCAATCGGGTGATATCGTTTAACGTGTAGTGTGGATACACATAGAGGTTATTTATTTTAGTAACTAGAAGTAGTGTTTGGATCACACGGTATTACACACGTGCGTGTACTCAAAGTGTCTTCGATTCGTCACTAGCTTGGTTGCTAAAGGTTTGTTACCTTGTTTATGTTTATGGTTTTTTATGTGTTAGTTATTTATGCTATATGTGATTTATATCCGCTGCGTAGCTTGTTTAATATTAAGGTAATATTAGGTTATTTAGATAGCGATTTCCAACATAAGAATGTTTGGTCACTGAGGGTGCAGTAATGGAAGCTTGTTTTGTCACTAAAGGTGCAACATTGGAAGCTTGTTTGGTTAATGAGGGTATAACATTGAATGATAATACGGGTGTCATGAAAAGCAGTGGGACAAAGTCAGCAAACAGCAGTAGTTCAGAGACTCGATTCAGAAGTTCAGCAGATGAAAACAAAAGCTCTAACAAAGAAAGCAGCAGTTCAGAAGGAAATGATGCAGATGTTGTATGGTCTACTTATGATAGTGACTCCGTGACTGGAGGACTCATTCAAAATAATGATACGTTTGAAAATATGTTTGCTCATGGGATACAAAATCATAAACACCCTAAATTTATTCCAGACACATATGTAGTGAATGAGAATAATAGTAATATTATTTCTCATATACCAAATATGGATTCAGATAGAAATAAGGAAGAACATGATTATGTAGAGTATGAGCAACAACGTGCTTTCTTTGCTTCCTTGATTAATAACCTTAAATGTGATGTTGAAAAATGTAATGAGGTTAATCGTGAGGCTCAAAAAGTGAATGCCTTATTGACAAATGAGCTTGAGAGATATAAGGAAAAAATAAAAACACTTTGCAAAAGATATGACAACTGAATCTGAATACTGCAAAAAGATTAAGCTTTTAAATGATGAAATTTCAAACCTTAAATCTCAAGCTTGTGAAAAAGATAAGACATTCGCCAAGGAAAATGAAAAGTATGATGAGTATTTCCAGTCGCTTCAAAAAAAATAAACTTGAAAAGAAAAATCAAGAGTTTTTGAAACAACTAAACGATTTGATTTTAGGAATTCGAAAAGCAGGGACAGACTGATCGGGGACTCTTTGAATGTTGCTTCCAAAAGAAGAAAATGTTAATACGGGAAAACAGAGCCTTGGATTTGAGAACCAAAATGACAATGTGAACCGAGTGTCTTAAATAAAGCTAAGGAGTTAGTACCATGTTTGTATAACATTAATGAAATGGGAAAAGATGAGCTTTCTGATCATAAGATAATTTCTGAAGAGGAATTTAAATGGTAGGCTGAAAAACATTTGAAAGTAAAACCAAAGAAAAATCCCCTACGCTCGTATCATGGGCTTTGTATATGATGAGACTTAATTTGAAGAACCAACAAAAGTTCCTTTAAAAAGAAGAAATGTTAATTTTAAAATAGATTTGGAAACAACTCAAAACTTTAAAGAAACATTTGGAAAACAACGCTCAATGAGAGATCAAGATCCAAAACTTGGAACAGTCTTCCAATGAAATTTTATATGCTATGTGATATGTGTTTAATCACATACCACTTTTCTTTATAAAAACGAGCTTAAATGACAAAAAATAGATAGAAAATGCATTGTGTATGTCCGTTTTTGTTAAATGTGATATGCAGGTAACAGATATTCATAAAAGGACAAAAATATAGCCAAATGGACAAAACAAGCACGAGATTGGAAGAGCGTGAGAAAACAAAGCCGATGACGTATTCATCTTTACTGGGCCAACCCATACCCGTTTTGTGGGTCGGGTCAACCCATAAATACTTATACTATACTAACCTTAGTCCAAATTACAAATCCAATTCATAACAAGTCCAAACCGGCCCAAGAAATAAACCAAGCCCAAACCCGGATCCAATTCAGTTAAGCTTTCTTATAGCTTAACTGAATAAGTTGTGTCACTTAAATCACCTCAAAGCTTGTAGATTGAGCTCTTAGAGCATTTATAAGTCCTTGTTTTGAGCAAAGGATTAGGTATTTTTTTTGGGGGGGAATAAAAATCCATTTCACTTTTTAGCTTAATTTCTGTTTTATTTATTACACTACTTAGTATGTGCTTAAAATTGCTTAAATGTGCTTATTCTATCTAATAGTAGCTTAATGTGTCTAGTTTATAGTTTAGAATAGCTTGATTTGAGTTTTTATGTAATCTGTCCATTTAGAGTTAAAACTATTTAAAAAGAAGTTAATGATGCTCATAGATTTAGCTATAGTGCTTATTTCTATGAGATTTTTGCTTATTTGTCCTTATAAGTCATAATTCTAAATCTGTTTTCATAATTTAAGGTTAATTTAGGTCTGAGATAGCTTAAATTTAGATTATATAGTTTTAAAGGGGCGTTTGGGTTAAGCAACATTAACATGGTGAAAGTAAGTGCACGCTGGTTTTAGTTATCAAAATGGATTTCTTAAGCTAAAAATAAGTCTAAATATTAGTTTTCATAAGATCAGAATAAGTTTTGTTCAGTTTTGAAGTTTAAGTTTTCTTCATAAATTCAAGTCATGCTAGTTAAATGAAAAACTACTTATTGTTTAATTCTCTTAAAAGTGTACTTGGTATGGTTTTTTTTCTCAAAAATGGTTTCATTAACATCATTTGAATGTTTTGAGTTAGATGCTTTGAATAGCTCTTAAATAACTTAGACTAGAAATCAATCAATAGTGTTAATAGTGTTGGGTTGTTACTAAAAAGGTCTTAAAGTGAGACATTAGTGGTCAATTCCTAGCTTAACTTAGATTAATTTTTGTTGAATTTAGCTTATTGTAGTAAGTTTTAAATCTGTTTCAAGTTTTCAGTTTGTCAAAATCATTTTTGAGTCTTAAAATTTAGCTGTAAATAGTCTTTTCAACTCAAAAAGTCTAAAAACAATGTAGTGTAAACTGTCCTTTTCAATTTTCTTTTTGTTGGGAATTATCTTTGAGTTGATAAGACAAAACAAGAATGAAACAAGATGGAAATAAGAAAGACCAAAGTTGTTATTAGGCGATCTACAAGTTGATAGGAGGATAATGAAGATTTGGTCAAAAAGAAGATAAAGATGAATATTAATGAGAAGATAAAGATGAATAATTAATTGATTCTCTCATTAATATCTTTTATTAGTTTCCATGTAAGCCTTGACTCCTTATGCTATAAAAGGAGGTCCAGGCATATTGTTTTAGGCATCCAGAAAAGTGTGTGTTCATCATATGAGAGTCGACTAGATACAAAGGTGTGTGTATACACGTTTGTATAATTAATGTAGACATCTAGAGTTTAACCTCAAGGATCTTTGATCCCTGTTACTAGTTAGAGTAACCAATCTATTCTGATCAAATTGTATTTGGGGCTGTGTTGATTAATAAAGAAAAATCTTGAAGTAACTTTGATTTGTGTTTATTATTTCCGTTGTGCAATTTATATCAGTTTTCGTTATATTTATCGAGATGAGGTCTAAACAACCTTGAGTTTAAACGATCAAAGAACCTATCACATGTTTTAGGTTTCCACAATTGGTATCAGAGCCTCATAGCTCGTGATCTAGGATCTACAAGGTGTTTTGATGTCGAATCTATGAAGGAAGAGTAATCATGTTTTCTGTTTTTGGTGTTTGGTATAATTCGTTGCAATTAGGGTATTCACAAATCCTAATTTAGTAAAAACAGGAATGGTGATCATTAATGTTTCTACTAGCTTTGGTGAGTCGATCGTTTGATTGATGATGAACCCTAGTAAGGATGCATAACACACGACATCAAGATGATAGATGCAAAGACAAGGATTAGTGACAGTTTAGCAACTCAACAAGTGTCGCTAAAAAGGTGTCGTTTGGATACTTAAAAAAAAGGTATCCTTATATTTTGTACTGCTCGTTGGTGGTTACTACTGACACAAGACACAGTACTGTTGGTGATCGTAAATATTGGTGCTTTACTAACGTTAAAAAGTATCTCAAAAGGTATAGGAGGAAGGAGCATTTTATACTGCCAAGGGGAAGAATTGGTACTACTGGGTATGAAGTTAGTACTGCCAGCTTTATACTTAGTACTGCTTATGAGTACTTAGTCCATACATTAGTATTGTCAGTTGTATGTTTATACTGCCAGGAGACGTTAATACTGCCAGTTCATGTTAGTGCTGCTATCACTAAGGGTTAATGCTGCCAGTTTATACTTAGTGCTGCTAGTATGATTAATATTGCTAGTATATTTTTAATGTTGCCAGTATTAAGTTTCTGGATGCTGGGGTTAATCTTTGCATTTACTATGTTGGCCTTAAACCAAGGTTTGTGTGCTTCGTTATGTTTAACTGCTGCCAATAGATGAAGTTTCTACTGTTGGTTCTACTGTTGGTTTAAGGGGAAGGTAATGTTTTGATTTACATATTCTTAACAGTTTAATGGCTCGTATTTATTGGATTAATTGGTTACGAAGAGGATTATTTATCATCTATTTGACGATGAAGTGGAATTATTTAGGTTTGTGTTCTTATCATATCTTAAAGTGGGTGTTACACTTTAAAGATAACTTGTTCGTGCTTAGAAATGATGTGACAAAGAATTAACAAATCTAGCAAAGGTGTGTGATTTTTTTATGGTGCTCAATGCTCTCATTTGCTATCACTTTGGTTATGTGTCTCATAGAAGATGAGGATAAATTGTCAAGAGATTGCGGTCTCCTTATACATCGGTTTGGGTATACGTTCGAAGTCACGTGGATAGTACAAGATATAAGACACAAGTTTGGGTTGTTCTACTTCAGCATCAAGTTCGTTATACTTAGTTTTCTTCATCAGTAATCATTACATAGAGCCTACATAATTGAAGATTCAAGAAATGGTTAACATATGGGTTTTAGGGGAAGCTTAATGTTAAAATGTTTAACCATTTATTTGCTACATTGAGGTGAAAGTTTTTACTACTGCTAGTCTTTGTTACTAATGCTAGTTTAAGTTTCTGGTGCTCAAGTTCATTTATCTTAAAGGCGCGTCATGGAGGGTAATTTGAGTTGTTGAAGGCTGGATTAGAAGTGTAATATTGGTTCGTTGTTTGTTGAAGATTCAAAGTTGCATCTTTGTCTCCTTTTTGATATTGACAAAAAGGGGAAGTAGATTTTGATGATTTGAAACTTATAGATCCTTGGTAGCTTAAGGGGAAGTTTTCATTCGTATATTAACTTCAGGGGAAGTTCGTGCTTATTTGGTTTTGTCATTATCAACTAGGGGAAGATTGTTGGGAATTATATTTGAGTTGATAAGACAAAACAAGAATGAAACAAGATGGAAATAAGAAGGACCAAAGTTGTTATTATGGGATTCTACAAGATGTAGGAGATAATGAAGATTTGGTTAAAAAGAAGATAAAGATGAATATTAATGAGAAGATAAAGATGAATAATTAATTGATTCTCTCATTAATATCTTTTATTAGTTTCCATGTAAGCCTTGACTCCTTATGCTATAAAAGGAGGTTCAGGCATATTGTTTTAGGCATCGAGAAAAGTGTGTGTTCATCATATGAGAGTCGACTAGATACAAAGGGGTGTGTGTGTACACGTTTGTATAATTAATGTAGACGTCTAGAGTTTAGCCTCAAGGATCTTTGATCCCTAGTTATCAGTTAGAGTAACCAATCTATGTCTGATTCAAATAGTAATTTGGGGTGTGGTGATTAATAAGGAAAAAAATTGAAGTTACTTGATTTTGTTTATTATTTTACGTTGTGCAATTTATATCATTGTTACTATATTATCCTAGATGAGGTCTCTAAAACCTTGAGCTTAAACGATCAAAGAACCTATCACGTGTTTTAGGTTTCCACACTTTTCTAGCTTATTTCCTTAACTATTTTGCTAAATTCTTGCTTAATAGTGTTATTAGAGTCTAGTCTTTAATCTGTTTTCACTTTTTAGCTTATTCCCAGTGCTTATTAGTTCTAATACTTAGCTTAAAATAGTGGTAAAAGTCCTCTAAATTCCTTTTTGAGTCAACTGTCTTAGTGCTTTTGGTTGTCTTTCAGCTTATTGAATTTGCTTGATTCTAGTTCTTATTGCTTATTGAGTCTAGGTCTAGGTCTGATTGTCAGCTTATTTGTTTTTAATTGCTTAGTGGGTCTAAAATCTAAAAGTTTTAGTTAATATATTAATAGTATTACTTAGCCGAGCTGCTGATTTTTTGTCTTATTCATAGCTTATAAGGAAGTTCTGGCATTAAGGTCCCTTAATTTTAAATTGTTGTCTTGGCTTAATCTTTAGCTTTTTAAAAATGAAAAATTATAAAAAATGTTTTACAAAAAGGGACAGTCACAGGACTCGAACCTGTAACCTCCCCATCAACACACACACGCCTTAACCATTTGCCCTAGGCTCTTTACTGGTCATATATCTCTTTTATTTATTCCTTATACACGTTCAATTTTTGGCTTATTTTGCTTATTGAATTTTAGCAGCTTATTGGTAATAGCTTTTTGATTCATTTTTCTTTGTAAACCTCAAAAATAGAGTTTAGTATTTTTTTAGAAATTTTCTTAAAACTTTAGGATTAAGTTTAATATTTTGTAGAATATTAGTAATCTCTAACAACAAGAACTAGAGAGAGAAAGTGGGAAGGTGTAACATTTCTCAATTTCAGATCATTTTACGACACATATTATTCGTCACTATTTATTTTGGTCCGATACGCGTTTTCTTTTAATTTAACTTTTAAGCTAAATCGCGTAGACTAAAAATAATCATTTAACGTAAACGGTCACCAAATAAATTAAGGTTTACGTCAAACAAGTGTTCTATAATTATTAAGAAGATAATTATTGACTTTGCGTATTTTATTTTTATTGGTCGCGTAAAAGGCTTACGTTTCGCAATAAAATACATTTAGACACACCCCGAAAATACCTAGACTCAAACCAATACCCACTTTTAAACCTTAAGCACAAAATTTAATCAATTCTTATGTTACTAAGCCATATTGGCCAAATGTGGGGACTAAATCAACTAGGAAAATCCTTAAAACTTCCTAAGTACATGTACATCTTAAGGTAATTAAACCTTGTACTTGTATAATACTAGCAAGATCTCAAAAGCTTCTCCTTTTCCTTAATACTACACGTCCAACCCACAAATCACCTAGAAATCTCACGATATTGCTAATTTTAAGTACATGTACAAACATGTTTAATTAAAACATGTAAACATGTGTCCCTAAGTAACTTATTACCTAATGGTTAATAACCATTTGAGCTCTTTTTCTCTTGAAAACCCACGGCAACATGCATGTATGTACACAAAACCATAAGATTTCATAATCTAGGCAAATCTTGTACAAATATTGAGTAATTAAGAGATGTACTTAGTTGTTTTAGCAAAACCATTAGAGAGTAACTAAAAACCACAAAACCACTAAGTCTAGGGCACGGTTTGGTTAGGATTTGGACTAGGGAATTGTAACCAGATATCTTGGCTTAATAACACTCACACTTAACATTTAGCACTCTTGAAAACTCACACATACACTAAACCCTCTCTCTAATCCAAACGATCTTTGTCTCTTCTCTCGTTCGGGTTATAAAACGTAAACAAACACCTTCATATTTTCCTTTGAACCTACAATATACACTAGGGTCATCATACGAGTTATAAGGAGGTACACGAGCCAAGTCTTGGGTGTTTATTACAAGGCTTTGAAGTTAGGATTGGTGGTTAATCGTGTAGAACACATTTGGGTTGCCATATTACTCGCATACACTCGAACCAAGTCACTAGGACTCTTTGTAAGTCATGTTTAAACATATACAATTCGTATTTTAATTGTTTCTTTGTTGCTAGACATTGTGTCACGTAAATGATACACTAGCGTGAACCCATGCGTGCCAACATACATATAAATGATTCTATAGGACTTGTGTGGTAATGAATATGTTAAAACATGTAAAATATGACTTAAAAATGAGCTAGGGTATCAAACGGGTTCGTTTATAAGCAAATGTGAACACCAACGCAAACAATAACCTTTACAAACGAATTTCACGAAAGTTATACGTAAACTTTTCCTATAAACAAGATGGCATGACTTGGGAACGTGTATACAACCTTATCTAACGTATGCATGTGATAGACACGACCAAAATATAAGCTAAACCAACTTAAAATGGTTACTAGAACTATTATCAAACCGTATATGTTGCTAGAAGAATAAATAGACCCCTAATGGGCCTTTTTGGGCTAAACAGTTTAGTAACGGACGTTAATGGGCCCAATAGCCCGTTAGTTGGGACCGTAGCTTATTAATAAGCTCATTCGAGCTTATTGTGGACTAATGACTTGTTAAACTAGTGAATGGTAAGCATGCATGAAAAAGAAACCTTAACGGGCCACAAGTGAGCCCGTTAAACCCAAACAGGCCCAACGGACTGGGTCTATGAGCCCACAGCTTAACGATAAGCTCTACGAGCTTATTAAGAGACCTAATGTGCGTATTGAACCTATAGGAACCCTAACACAAAAAGGTAAATCAAGTCGGACCTATAACGGGCTTAGTAGCCCATTTATGTGACCACCGAGAGCCCATAAGCCACAATAAGTTTAAACAGCTTATTCGTGAGCTTACACAGCTTAATGAGCTTATTATGAACTTAGAAACATTAATGGACCCCTTTGATATCTTTCGGGTTAGAGTTATTGGGCTAGCAAGCCCAATAAGCTCAAATAAGCTCACCCGAGCTTAATTTTCAGCTTAACAGTTTTAAATAAGATTAAATAAACTTAAGGAAGGCTTATGTGCCTTTAAAAACTCAATTGGACTTTTAGATTGCTTATTGGACCTTAACGGGTCCAATAAGCCCTAATAAGCCAAATTAAGCTCTCGTGTGTATTTATTAAGCTGGTCAGCATTATATGGCTTATTGGAGTCCATTAAAACCAAATGCCACTTGCTAAAACTTAATTGGACTTAAAATGTAACTTTTTTAAGTTAAGGGACTAAAAGTGCAAACTTGTAAACTTGGGGGTTAAAACTGTCAAAACTGTTTTCTATAAATTTTATGGGCTGTTTTGACATTTTTGAAACTTAAGGGGCTGTTTGAAACATATAAGGACTTAAAGTGTAAATTGTTGTAAAACTAAAGGACTAAAGGTTTATTTTGGAAAACTAGGTGTTTTAAAGTGTAAATTTTATATTTCATAAACCTATGGATGTTTGTAATATAGAAAACCTAAGGGTATTTCATGAACAAAGGTGATTTTAATAACCACTTAACATACCGGGACGAGTTATATATTTACCGGATATTATACGAGTTAAACTACGACTTAATAATTATGAATATTTTTTTAATAACGTGTATACATATATTTGAACTGTGTAGTAATCGTATATTTACCAAGAGCTTATTCAAGTAAATTACAAATTACAATAAAACATGGCCTACCACACAAGTGATAACAGTTTATATAACTAGCAATTTTTGTAGATTATGCATTGAGACTTAGCTAAACTTGTAGGGACTAAAATGGCCGTATTTACTTAGGTATTTGACGGTGTGATTCATTCGCCATACTTGGATATATTTATCATTTACAGAGGACTATTTACTAAGGTGAGTTCATAGCCCCATTGATGTGTAATTTTATATACTATTAATATTTCCAAAAGAGCAATTAAGAACTTTCCTAAAGTCTCCCTTAAGAAAAGCTCACTCTAAAAGATATATATAATATATAATACGTATATTTAACCGGGAAGAATGATCACCCGGGTCGTTTCCCCCAACGACTTGTGAAATTGAAACCACGTTTTAGCTCGGATTATGATTTGAATGAGAGAAAAGATATTTTTGATTATCTATAACTACTAAATTAAAGCAACAATTAATATGAACAATTAAAAGCAATTAAACACTTAAGCAATTAACGGGTAACAAATAAAACGCGACAATTAAGCAAATACACTAAAATTAACTCCTAAAAATGCAAACTAAATTTCTAAACCTAAAATAGGACAAAAGAAAATTTTAAGAAAAAGAAAAAAAAATTTGATTATTTTTGAATTTATTATGAATTAAAAACTAATTTAATCTAATTAAATCCTAAAAAATAGCAAATTAAGTCCTAAAAATTTAGAAAAATGATTTTTAAACTTAGAAAAGTCTAAAATGTTGTAAAAGCTAAGAAAACTATTTTTAACTATTTTAAAAATTAAAATCCTATTTTTAAAATTAAAAATAAAAGCTCAAAAATTAAAATTAAAATCTAAAAGGTGTAAAAATAATTTTACTGAATGTAAACCTAAAAGTAATTTTTATAAAACTAAAAACTATTTTTTTGTAATTTTCTGAAACTTTTTTCTATTTTTTATGAATTTTCTAAAATTAAAACTTTTGAAAAATCCTAAAAAATAAACTAATTAATGGAAAAATGTGAAAAATTCAGGAAAAGTCTATGATGCAACAAAGATTACTAGAAAAATAAAAGGCACAACTCAGCTTATCAAATAAGCTGTGAAAACGGCTTATTTAGCTACGGCTTCTTATAAAAAAAAAAGGAAAGGACAAACGTGTATAAGTATTTAATGAAAGTAAAAGATGATGGATGAGCTATTGAAGCAAAGTGTTAAGGCGTGTATGTTGTGTGCAAGAGGTCGTGGGTTCGAGATTGGCAGACACCTTTTCATATTTAATTTTTTTGAAAATTTTTTGAAAACTAAAGCTAAAAAACTTATTAAGTACCACATTTTTTAAACACTTTTATTAAAGGACAATATAAGCTGAAAAACTTAAAAAATAAGCTCTTAAAACAGCCTTAAAAGGATGGTTTACAGAAAACTAAGGTTTTATAGAACAAAATGCTAGTTTTAACGTTTGCTTGCACATGCTTTAATATATGCTAATTTTCAACCAAAATGCTGTTTCGATCTAATGATGTGCATAAGAAAATTGATAAGTTACTATGGAACTAATTAACAACTTTAAGGGCTTACTAAAAAACTAAAGTATTCAAAGAAGCTAATCAGAAATAGGTAATTGAATTCAAAATCTATTACCAATAAGCTCAATAAGCTGAGACAGAAGTTGAGCTTATGAGAACTTAACAATTACCTACTAAGCTATGAATCCAGATTATTAAAATAACTACTATAAGCTAAGTTTCCAATTTAAAAGCTTTAACTAAGTTACTATTGTTTTTGGTATTTCTGGATTTTTATGACTTTTTAAGCTGAATGTAATTAAACAAATAAGCAAGAAATGAGAAATCAAGCTTTAAACTATATTAAGCTATAACTAATCTAAAAATATTACTAAGTTTTCAAAGCTAGATCCTACTTAAGCTTACTAAAATGAAAATTTAAAGGCCAACAGTAGTAAACTGCTGTTTACTCTGTGGCTGTACATTTGAAAAAAAAACCACAAACACAAGTGTGCAGGTTACCTTAAGGGTAGACCTACATAACACATTCCTATTGAGTGTGTTTGAGCAAACTACAAACACAAATCAAGCCTAAAAGGCTTGATTCAATTTTTAACAAGCAAAAATTAAGGAGAAAAGTGCCCTGGTGCTGAGATAACTAGATTAAGGCCCTAAAAAAAACCTTTTTTAGATTTTTGAAAACTAAATTTTTATGATAGAAATGCTTTCCTAATGATCATAAGTGAAAACTGAAACTGACTCAAGCAATATTAGAGCTTACTTTGACTTTCTGTGGTTAAACAAGCTTAAACCTAAAACACTCCTTTGGGGTCCTTGACAGATTTGAAAAACTTTTGAATTAATATTCAATTAAACTAAAACATTACTACCAGATTAACTAAAAAATTATTTCTAGCTTAAATAACATAATCAATCACTGAATAAGATAGAAATCTAAATCTTCATATGCTAATGATTTTTTTTGTTTTATTGGTTTATGACAGATTTAAAATTAACTAAGATCTACTTTATGAAAAACTAAAAACAGATTATTAATAAGCAAAAGATGATCAAAACTAAGCTCAAAATTAGAGCTAGAACTCATATTAGCTAATTTATAAGCAAATAGGGAAATTTAAGTTATTAGTAATTTTTATGCTATAATTTAAAGGCATGGAAAGTAAATAGAACTTACAAATCGGCTTCAGCTTAACAGAAGCTTAGAGGCTCTTAGAGCTTTCTACAGCTCTAGCTTATCCTTATGGATAAGCTAGTAAAAATCCTTGGGATTCCTTCCATGATTGAATCCCCTTCCATAGGCTTATAATTCCAAATATAAAAGGTATTAAGCTGATTTTATTTATTTAAGTAAGATTAAAACTGACTTAAGCTCTATCATAAACTTAAAGACTTATGAGAGCTATTGAGCTTATGAGACAGTAGCTTAATATTTGAAGAGAAAATGAGAGCTTATGAATGAAAAACAAAAGTGCTCATGACAGATTATTTAAGAGTAAAACTAGATTTTATTAAAATAAAACTTGATTACATGATTAAAAGGAAATTACAACTGAATTTAAAAAGAAATTGCAATAAGCTAAATTTACGCTAAATTCTCCTAAGCTACTACTACGTATGTGTGTGAGAGAATGTGAGCTCTATTTATAGCCTCTTGGTGAAGCTTCCAGACCTTGCTTGCTACCCTCGCTCCTTTCAATCTCAATCGTTCAATCTACTAATCATTGAAGAATGATTCTTAGCCGTTTGATCAAGTGGAAGTCACACGGATTGCCAAGCTGTCATTCCTTTGATGTGACAGCTTGTGCTAGTTTCGTGAGAGCAAGTAGTACCAAATTTAATCATTCCTTGTGCTTTCCTTGATTTCCACGTGTGATTCTAGCTTGACTTGACCAATGAGAGCTCCTGAAATGACTAATGAACCCTGCCATTTTGTAAGTGAATCCTTGAATTATCTTCCGTACCCTTCAATTTGTGTTTGCCCCTTGTTTTGACTGTGGTAAGTGTTGGAGAAGAAGGGTGAATAGTAACCCTTTCTTCGCGCCCTTTTTTAACTGTAAAACAGGTAAAATATATTTGAACTTTGGGCTATTTGCAAGATTGGTCCTTTTAGTTGGTTAATAAAGGGGTAGTGTAAAAGGACTTTAGAAAATGGCAACATTGGTCCTTGTGGTTTTAATAAAAGGGAAATGGGCTTAGTAAATGGGCTTTTGGATCCGGGTATGTTTTTAAGGAAAATGGGCCCATTAAGCCTTAGGGACCATTTGTGTAACTTTTGGAACTTGAGGGACTTAAATGGAAACATTGGGATTTTTGTCTTCTAGTAGGTTGACTTTGTTGACCCATGGTTGGCTGAAGTTGACTGAGGTTTGACTTTCTTTGACTTTGGCTTTGAATCTTTGGCTTCTCTTGTGCTCTTCCGTTACTCGTGTCCGTGTTTGACTGTTTTCTTGTGATTTTTGATATATCCGTACCTGCACACACAAAACACAAAAACAAGTATATTTTTGCCATTTTAAGTATGTTTTTAGTCATTTAAGGTCATTTTTGGTGTTAACGGATATGTGTATTTTACACCTATCACCCATGTTTTACAATTATTTAAATGATTTACATCTTTGGGGTGAGAACATGCTTGTTTTACAAATTGGACGCAAGTGTACATTTTATACTATGATTACGTGTTTCCCTAAGTAGCGATAAAAAAAAATAAAAAAAAAAAAAACAACAAAAAAAAAAAAACAACAACCCCCCCCCACAAAAAAAAAAAAAAACACAAACACAACAAAAAAAAAAAAAAAAAAAAAAAAAAAAAAAAAAAAAAACAACAACAAAAAAAAAAAAACCCACTGAGCCCTTTATATGAACCGGACAATTACTAGATTGTGAGCGCGAGATGTTATCGAATAGAATCCTTTTGGGATTGACTTCCCGTTTGGGTGAGAGGCTTCGGTGTCGGGTTGCCGAACAACAAACGTATACCATGTCGGATTTGGGATGTTGCGGGTTAGAACATTATTTACGGGCATTTATTGGCAATTTACTGCATTCATACATGTCGAGCTTCAATGTCATGAGCTTAGGAAAACGTAATTACTTTTTATGATGTTTGCATCTGTTGCTTAATCATACACTTGGAAATCTTGCGGTCCTACTATTGATTCACATAAACCTATGAATTCACCAACTTTATGTTGACATTTTAAGCGTGTTTTTCTCAGGTCAATAAGGCACGGGGTGCCAAGATACATTGGGGGTCACTCTTTGGAGAGTCAGTACTAAAGATTTGGGGCGTATTACATTTGAGATATTTGTTATAAACCGACATCTTTACTTATGTTGTCGAACAATTTGAAGCCATGAGCTTATGTAATGAACAAGTATTTTGTTAAATCCAATGTATCTTTTTAAAACGACACGTTTAGTGGTCGTTCTCATATCTTGTGCTATTGATCTATGAAGTAACGCCCTCAGATATTCAACATTCCGCTGCAACTCAGATTTGGGGGTGTTACAGATTGGTATCAAAGCTAGGTTATAGAGAACCAGGTCAAAAGTTTTGTCTGCACTATAACCATTTTCAAACACTGCATTTACAAATGGGGTTTACACGGGATACACATACATTACTTGTTTGCAATCTAGCATACATGCATACATGACATACACTGTTTTAGCATTAGTAGTTTACTAAGTGCTTGCATGATTGATATACGCGTATATAAATTATACTACGTATATTACTATAAGAGTCTTGTAATTAATACTTATATAAGTTATTTTTGCTTTTTGCAGTAGTCATGTCTTCTGCATCATCTGCGGTTACCTACACTTCCGTCTACACCGATTCCGAGCCAGGCAGAGTCTTCTGGGGAGCCGATGAGGAGATATCTGATGGAGGTATTCCGCGAGTCATCGTATACGGATACGATGGACTCCCTATGCAGCCGGTAGCCCCACCATCACCGGATTACATACCAGGCCCCGAGGAGCCACAAACACCGCTAGTTACCGTAGGTCGTGGTATGTGCGTGGAGCCTATGTTAATAAACCACTTGATCCCGGACTTATGTGCTAGAGGCCTTTATTACCTTGAGTATATACCATTGGAGGATGAGCACGTGTTTTTAGTTGAGGAGCAGCCATTACCTCCTATTGATTCACCTACTACTGAGTCACCAAGGTATGTTGCTGAGTCGGATCTTGAGGAGGATCCAGAGGAGTATGAGGATGATGAGACAGAGGATGGTCCGGTTGACTATCCCATGGACAGGGGAGATGATGGATATGATGATGACGGTGATTCATCTGGGGATGACGTCGATGATAAGGATGAGGACGAGGAGGAGGAGGAGGAGGAGGAGCACTTAGCTCTGGTTGACTCTGCTGTTGTTGTACCTACTGTTGAGCCTGTTTCTCCACCTAAGGGAACAGAGGTTTCTCCATCTGAGGAAACAGAGCCTGTTATACCACCGCCCTCCACCAACATTACCACTACTGGAGCTAGGATTACTGTCCGGCTTCAGGCTTTCATATCCCTTCCACCAGAGGCAGAGGTTGAGAGACTTTTAGCCATGACTACTCCATCATCATCACCACCTATCTCACTATCACCACCCTCTACAGGGGAGCGTCTTGCTAGGTGCACGGCCCTATCTGTACATTCATCACCACCGCCTATTCCATCACCATTACTACCATCATCTGGGTGTCCAACCCAAACCCAGACACTCAGGATAGCCTCCACTCAAGCCCTTATTGATGCGGTTACTGCCGCATTACCATCACCTCCACTGCCACACTACCACCATCTCTATACATACCACTACCTGTTGACCGTAGGGATGATGTTCCCAAGTAAGATGCCACCATCGCTAGAGGTGTGCTTGTCTATCTAGGTCCAGGTATGAGGTAGGGAGTAGTTCGTCTGTAGACCTACAAAGGTCGTGGGATGGATTTATGCGGTTTGTCAGCACCGTGGATGTTGAAGCGAGACGACAGGGGATTAGTGAGGTTGGGTATGGTATTAGGGATACTTGGGTAGATCTGGCAGAGGCAGTTCCTGAGATAGCACCTATGACCTTAGGAGAGGTCAATACTAGGGTTACAGAGCTTGCTGAGCTTTCTTTGAACATGATACACAGGACTTATATGCTACTACTGAGGATGCTCAGGAGGGTAGGACTCGCATATCATAGCGAGTCTTCATAGACTCGCAGCGCGTTGACTTGATTATAGAGGATAGGATAGCTCATCAGGAGACCATACATATTGTAGAGAAGGAGGCCTATGCTTCTCGAGAGGCTTAGACTCATGCGATAGGATTGAGCCAGGCGGTTCATTTTGAGCTCCAGACCCACCGTAAGCAGGTATATGCATACGAGTCTCAGCTCCATGTACATCAGACATAGCTAAAGTTGCAGGGTACTCTTATTCAGATACAACACCAGGTACATGAGACTCGCTCTCAGATGCAGCAAGCTGAGATAGCAGAGCTTTGAGAGACTGACCGTAAACGTAAGGGACAGATGGTAGAGATTCTTCGAGTGATGAGAGACATGTGACGTAGTGTGAGTGAATGTTGGCCGAAGTTGTTAGCACTGCGAGGCAACAAAGAGATAACAGCCCATGACCAGGATGTCTAGGATTCCAGATGAACAGGATGCTTTTGGGGATGCTTACAATACATCTAGTGGTTTATGTTATTCTATTTTGCTAGGCCATTGTTCAGGCATGTTAAGTATTAGGGGTTTTCCCCACTAGCATAGCCTTAGATCTATTGTATTGTATTTTGTGTACTAAAAACTATTTCATGTAAAAATTTCCAAGTTATGAATGGAATAGATGTGTTATGTTGTATTTATACCTTCTTTTGGTGTTGTCTCATCTGTCAATTATTTATATATCTTGTCATAATTTTGACCCAACGTTCTTGTCTCTTGTGATTTTAGACAAATCATGGCACTGTACATAGTCGAGGACCAAATACCCCACCTAACGACACCAACCCAATCAACATGGGAACTCCATATCATCTAGCTTATGATTGGATCTAAGTCTTTGCGAAACTCTACTAATGGAGATGGAAGCCACAGTTCACACGGGGATAACTGAAGGAACGTGCAAACTGCGCGCCCTTGTTTCTATGCTGACTTCATGAAGTGTCAACCTTTGAACTTTAAAGGAAATGAAGGCATTGTCGGTTTAACCCGGTAGATCAAGAAGATGGAATTAGTTTTCAATATCAGTGGTTGTGCTATTGAAAACCAAGTTAAGTTTGCCACCTGCACTCTGTTAGGGGCTGCTTTGACTTGGTGGAATGGTCAGATAAGATCCTTAGGTCCTGATGCATATTTAATGACTTAGGAAGTGCTCAAGAAGAAAATGACGAACAAGTATTGTCCGCAGGGTGAAATCAAGAAACTAGAAATCGAGTTGAGGAACCTAAAGGTCAAAGGGAACGATGTTCCAACATACACTGAACGTTTCCAAGAGCTAACCCTGATATGTAACAAGTTTGTTGCTAATGAAACTGAGAAGATTGACAAATACATCAGTGGACTCCCTAATAACATTTATGGAAGTGTCAGGTCCTCTAGACCCAAGACGTTGGATGAGACCATTGAGTTGGCCAACGACTTTATGGATCAGAAACTCCGCACCTATGCGGAAGGTAGACTGACAACAAAAAGGAAGGATGGTGATTTATCCCAGAAACAAACATGGTTCACCAACATACAAACCCTTCAAAGAATGTAGATATGTCCCGGCATGGTCTACAATATGTGAGGGACATGTGAAAAGAAGCGTCTGGGGATCTTTGCCAAGTGCACCAAGTCGGCCATTTTCACCACAATGGCCGTGTACTAGGAAGTGCCTCAAGTGAATAAGGTAGGCACTTTGCCCACGGGCTGCAGGGTTTCAGGCAACACAAATGTTGCTAATACTCAGAAGGGCAATGGGGCAAATCCCAAAGGGAACGGTTGTTTTGAATGTGGAGCTTCAGGACATTTCAAGAAGGATTGTCCAAAGTTGAAGAATAAGAATGAGGGAAGTGTAAATGCACAAGAAAAAAAAAAAAAAAAAAAAAAAAACCCCCACTAAAAAACTAAAAATAAAAAAAAGGATGGGTGTATGTAGTTGGGAATGCGAAAGAAAGGAACATAGGCATCGTGGACCCGGTACTCACATTGTCGTCACGGGCACGTTCCTCTTAAACAACTGCTATGATCTATCTTATTCGACATTGGTGCGATAGGAGCTTTATATCTACTGAATTTATTTCCCTGATTAACATCGGCCCAAACTCTATTAGAATTAGTTTGATGTCGAATTAGTGATGGGAAATTAGTCAGGGTAAGACACATATTATGTGGGGTTGCACTTTAAATTTCTTAAAACCATTCTCGTTCAACCATAAGACCTAATGCCGTAGAATCTGGGTAGTTTCGAGGTTATTATCGGCAAGGATTGGTTAAGAAGGTGTCACGCCGTGATCGTGTGTGATGAGAAACTTGTTCGAGTTCCCTATGGGAATGAAACCTTGACTTTTCATGGTAACAAAAGTAACGACGAGTGAGAATCATCGGTTTACCATTATTCATGTTCAAAAGGTCAAGAGTACATGGCAAAAGGATGTCAAAATCTTTTTGGCACAGTTATCCTCCACGAAAGGGAGGCACAAGTCAGAGGGAAAGCAAACTTAAGGACGTACCAGTCGTCCGAGATTTCCTGAAGTATTTCTCGAGGACTTACCGGGTCTTCCTCTGGCTCGACCAGTGGAATTCCATATCGACTTAATTCCAGGAGTCGCGCCCGTAGCTCGAGCACCGTATCGATTAGCTCCGTCCAAAATGAAGGAGTTGTCGAAACAACTACAAGAACTTTCCGACAAGGGCTTCATAAGGCCTATTTCCTTGCCTTGGGGAGCCCCGGTCTTGTTTGTCAAAAAGAAGGATGGGTCATTCAGGATGTGCATCGGGATACAAGGAATTAAATAAGCTGACAGTGAAGAATCATTACCCACTCCCGAGGATCGATGATTTATTTGATCAACTCCAGGGTTCCAGTATTTATTCGAAGATAGATTTGAGATCGGGTTATCACCAACTTAGAGTACGAGAGCAAGACATTTCAAAGACGGCATTCTGAACTCGGTATGGTCATTACGAGTTTCAGGTTATGCCATTCGGGCTAACAAATGCACCTGCGGTATTCATGGACCTCATGAACCGAGTGTGCAAGCCCTACTTGGATAAGTTTGTAATTGTCTTCATTGATGACCTAATTATTTATTCAAAGGACAAGAAAGAGCACAAAGAACATCTTAAGGCAATTTTGGAATTGCTCAAGAAGGAGAAGTTGTATGCCAAGTTTTCAAAATGTGAATTTTGGATCCCGAAGGTATAATTTCTTGGTCATGTCATTGATAGCAGAGGCATACATGTGGATCCAGCCAAGATAGAATCTATCAAAGATTGGGCATCTCCTAAGACACTGACGGAGATCCGCTAATTTTTAGGTCTTGCTGGTTACTATCGAAGGTTCATTGAGGGATTTTTGAAGATTGTCAAATCAATGACTAAGCTCACTCAGAAAGGAGTCAAGTTTGATTGGGGTGAAAAAGAAGAGAACGCTTTTCAGTTGATAAAGCAGAAATTATGCAGTGCACCAATTCTGGCTTTACCTGAAGGAAGCGAAGACGTTGTGGTCTATTATGATGCGTCACACAAGGGTTTAGGCGCTATATTAATGCAGAGAGAGAAGGTGATTTCTTATGCTTCTCGACAATTAAAAATTCATGAAAAGAACTACACCACTCATGATTTAGAACTTGGATCGGTGGTGTTTGCCATAAGATATGGAGGCATTATTTTATGGAACAAATTGCACGTATTCACCGACTATAAATATAACAACTAAGAATTTTCATCAATTACAAACTTATTTTACTATGTATCTTAATTGTACGGGAAATTTTCGCTTTATTACCATTACTTCATTGTCAATATCTCAGTATGTAATGTAACTTGCATAATAAAGTAGACGAGCTCAACATCCGATAATGGTTTAAGCTCGTTTTGATTAACGTTGCGATTGGTATTTATAGGAACTAATTTGTATTTTGTAATAAGGATATGATGATATTGACTTGACATATTATGATGTTTCTTGACATATATGAAGTCAGGATTGACATAGATTGGTTGCGTGCGATCGTCTACTTTAGTTATGCAAGTTACATGACATACTGAGATATTGACAATGAAAGTAATGTAATAAAGCGAAAATTTCCCCGTACAATTATGATAATAGTAAAATAAGTTTTGTATTTGATGAAAATTCTTAGGTTGTTATATTTATAGTCGGTGAATACGGTGCATTTGGTTCCATATAGATAATGCCTCCATATCTTTATGGCAAACACCACCGATCCAAGTTCTAAATCATGAGTGGTGTAGTTCTTTTCATGAATTTTTAATTGTCGAGAAGCATAAGCAATCACCTTCTCTCTCTGCATTAATACAGCGCCTAAACCCTTGTGTGGCGCATCACAATATACCGCAAAGTCTTCGCTTCCTTCAGGTAAAGCCAGAATTGGCGCACTGCTTAATTTCTGCTTTATCAACTGAAAAGCGTTCTCTTCTTTTTCACCCCAATCGAACTTGACTCCTTTCTGAGTAAGCTTCGTCATTGATTTGGCAATCATCGAAAATTCCTCAATGAACCTTCGATAGTAACCAGCAAGACCTAAAAATTGGCGGATCTTCGTCGGTGTCTTAGGAGATGCCCAATCTTTGATAGATTCTATCTTGGCTGGATGCACATGTATGCCTCTGCTATCAATGACATGACCGAGAAATTGTACCTGCGGGATCCAAAATTCACATTTTGAAAACTTGGCATACAACTTCTCCTTCTTGAGCAATTCCAAAATTGCCTTAAGATGTTCTTCGTGCTCTTTCTTGTCCTTTTCTTGAATAAAATAAGTAGTCATCAATGAAGTCAATAGAACTATCCAAGTAGGGCTTGCACACTCAGTTCATGAGGTCCATGAATACCGTAGGTGCGTTTGTTAGCCCGAATGGCATAACCTGAAACTCGTAATGACCATACCGAGTTCGAAATGCCGTCTTTGAAATGTCTTGCTCTCGTACTTTAAGACTGGTTGAATAACCCGATCTCCAATCTATTTCGAATTAAATACTGGAAACACTTGAGTTGATCAAATAAATCATCGATCCTCGGGAGTAGGTAACGATTCTTTACTGTCAGCTTATTTAATTCCCTGTAGTCGATGCACATCCTGAATGACCCATCCTTCTTTTTGACAAACAAGACCAGGGCTCCCCAAGGCAAGGAAATAGGCCTTATAAAGCCCTTGTCGGAAAGCTCTTGTAGTTGTTTCGACAACTCCTTCATTTTGGACGGAGCTAATCGATACGGTGCTCGAGCGCTGCCTTCGGGCGCGGCTCCTGGGAATTAAGTCGATTATGGAATTCCATGGTCAGAGCCAAAGGTAATAGGACCCGGTAAGCTCAGGAAATATACGTCAGGAAATCTCTCGGAGACTGTACGTCTTAAGTTGCTTTCCATGGACTTGTCTCCTTTATTTTTGGCGGTTTTCTGTGCCACAATGATTTGACATCCTTTTCTGACATGTACTCTTGAGGCCCTTTGAACATGAGATAAGGTTAACCGAGTTTCTCTTAGTCGTTACTTTTGTTACCATGATAAGTCAAGGTTTCCATTCCCATAAGGGGAACTCGAACAAGTTTCTCATCACACACGATCTCGGCGTGACACTTCTTAACGAATCGCCTTTGCCGTAAAACCTCGAAAAATACCAGTTCTACGGGCATTAGGTCTTGTTGAACGGATGTTTAAGACAATTTAAAGTGCAACCCCACATTAATAGTGTCTACCGAACTATTTTCCATCAGACTAATTCGACATCATAACCTATTTTTAATAGAAGTTGGGGCGGGATGTTTAATCGGGAACCTAAATGCAGTAGATTTAAAGCTCCTATCGGCACCAGTTGTTCGAATAAGATAGGATGCATAGCAGTTGTTTAGAGGGAACGTGACCCGTTGGACGACATTGGGTCCGGTTGCCCTCGATGCATTTTCATTTCTTTTCCGCAATTCCAACTACATACACCCGGCCTTTGGGCATTTACACTTCCCTCTTCTTATTCTTCAACTTTGGTCTATCATTCTGGAAATGTCTTAAAGCTCACACATTCAAAACAATCGTTCACTTGGGGATTTGCACCATTGCCTTCTGTGTATTAGCATCATTTTGTGTTGCCTGGAACACATTGCAGTCGTGGGCAAAAAGTGCCCTACCTTATTGCTTTGTGGCATTCTGAGTACACGGGCCTATTTGGGTGAAAATGGACTTGTGCACTTGGGCAAAGATCCCCCCATACGGCCTTCTTTTCACTTGTTCCTCATATTGTATGACCTTGGCGACATTCTACCTCTTGAAGGGTTGTTTGTTGGTGACACCTATGGTTGTTTCTGGATAAATATCCTGCCTTCCTGTTGTTGTCTGTTTTCCTTTCGCCATAGGTGCGGAAGTTTCTGATCCATAAGTCGTTGGCCAACTTCAATGGTCTCTATACAAAGTCTTTGGGTTATAGAGGAGACCTCGACACTTCCATATTGGTTATTTAGGAGTCCACTGATGTATTTGGCAATCTTCTCATTTTTTTTTTTAGCAACATAACTTGTTACATATCGGGTTAGCTATTGGAAAAACGTTCAGTGTATGTTGGAACATCGTTTCCCTTTGACCTTTAGGTTCCTCAACTCGATTTCTAGTTTCTTGATTTCACCCTTGTAGCGGACAATCTGTTCGTCCTTTTTCTTCTTGAGCACTTCCTAGTCAGTAATATGCTTCAGGACATAAGGATCTTATCTGACCATTCCACAGTCAAAGCAGCCCTAACAGAGTGAGGTGGGCAAACTTAACTTGGTTTCAATAGCACCACCACTGATATTGAAAAATAATTCCTTCTTCTTGATCTACAGGGTTAAAACACAATCAAGCCTTCATTTCCTTTGAAGTTCAAAGGTTAACATTTCATGAAGTCAGCGTAGAAACAAGGGCGTGCAATTTGCACGTTCCTTCGGTTATCCTCGTGTGAACTGTGGCTTCCATCTCCATTAGTAGAGTTTCGCAGAAGAGCTTGATCAATTATAGCATGAACGGATTCCGGGGTCATATTGTTTGGGTTGGTGTTGTTAGGTAGGGTATTTGGTCCTCGTCTTGTCACAGGTGCCATGATTTGTCTAAATCACAAGAGACAAAACGTGAGGTCAAAATTATGACAAGATATATAATAATTGACAGATGAGACAACAACACAAGAGAGGTATTAATAACAAATAACAATCTTTTCATTCATAACTTGGAAATTTTTACATGATAATAGTTTTTTTAGGTACACATAAATACATACTATTGTATTATGGCTATGCTAGTGGGGGAAAACCCCTAAATACTTAACATGCCTGAACAATGGTACTAGCAAAATAAGAAATACATAAACAACTAGATGTGATTGTCTGCATCCCAAAAGCATCTGGTCATATGGAATTCCTTGCCATCTGGTCTGGCTGTCTAGCTCTTTGTTTTTGCCCTCCCCACCCCCATCGCAGGTGTTAGCAAACTCGGACTTCAAGTCCACTCATCTCTCGTTCATGTCTCCTCATCACTCGGTGAAATCTCTACATCTGTCCCTTACGTTTACGGTAGTCTCTCAAAGCTACTGATATTCTGCTTGTGCAACTGAGAGCGAGTCTCATGTACTGGTGTTGATATCTGAATAAGCGTACCTCTGCAACTTTAGCTATGTGTGATGTACATGGAGCTGAGACTCGTTATGCTATACTGTTACGGTGGGTTGGGAGATCAAAAATGAAACGCTGGCTCAATCCTATCGATGGTCTAAGCCTTCTCGAGAAAGCATAGGCTCCTTCTCTACATTCGTTATGGTCTCTGATGAGATATCCTATCTCTGAATCAAGTCAACGCGCTGCGAGTCTATGAAGACTCGTTGATTATGCGAGTCCTACCCTCCTGAGATCCTCTAGTAGTGCATATTTTTCTTGTGTTCATGTTCATGAAGCTCAGCAAGCTTGTAACCTAGTTTTGACCTTCCTAAGGTCTATGTGCTATCTCAGGGGAACTGCCTCTTTGCCAGATCTACCCAAGTATTCCTAATACATACCCAACCTCATAATCCCCGTTCGTCTTGGCTTTATCTCTACGGTGCTGCAAAACCATAATAAACCTCGCCTTTGGTAGGTCTAGCAGTAGAACTCTCCCTGACCTCATACATGGAGCCTAGAGCAAACAAGCACGACCTCTTGCGATCGGGTGCATATTAGACTTGGAAATTCATCCCTTACGGTCAAAGGTAGTTGGTTATGTATAGGATGATGGTTGTGTGTGGTTGTGGCGGTGATGGTAATGCAGGGCAGTAACTGCATTCAATCAGGCTGAGTGGAGGCTATCTGAGGTCTGGGTTTTTTGGTTTGGACACCCAGATGATGGTAGTAATGATGATGGCATAGGTGGTGGTGATGAGTGTGCAGATAGGGCTGTGCACCTTGCAAGGCGCTCCCTTGCAGAGGGTGGTGATAGTGAGATAGGTGGTGATGATGATGGAGTAGTCATGGCTAAAAGTCTCTCAACATCTGCCTCTGGTGGAAGGGATATGAAAGCCTGAAGCTGGACAGTAATCCTAGCTCTAGTGGTGGTAATGTTGGTGGAGGGCGGTGGTATAACAGGCTCTGTTCCCTCGGGTGGAGAAACCTCTGTTCCCTCAGGTGGAGTTAATCAGGCTCAATCAGTATGGTACAACAACTAGCAGAGTCAGCCGGAGCTATGTACTCCTCCTCCTCCTTTCCTCCCTCTCCTCATCCTTATCATCGACGTCATCCCCAGATGAATCACCAACATCATCATCTCCATCATCTCCCCCGTCCATGGGATAGTCAACCGGACCATCCTCTGTCTCATCATCCTCATACTCCTATGGATCCTCCTCAGGATCGAGCTCTTGCAACATACCTTGGTGACTCAGTAGTAGGTGAATCAATAGGAGGTAATGGCTGCTCCTCAACTAAAAACACGTGCTCATCCTCCAATGGTATATACTCATGGTATATAGGCTCTAGCACATAGTCAGGATCATGTGGTTGTATGAACATAGGCTCACGCTCATCCTCGTCCTATGGTACTAGCGGTGTCTGTGGCTCCTCGGGGCCTGGTATGTAATCCGGTGATGGTGGGGCTACCGGCTACATAGGGAGTCCATCGTATCTGTATACGATGACTCGCGGAATGCCTCCATCAGATATCTCCTCATCGGCTCCCCAGAAGACTCTGCTTGGCTCGGAATCGATGTAGACGGAAGTGTAGGTAACCGCAGATGATGCATAATACATGACTACTGCAAAAAGCAAAAATAACTTATATAAGTATTAATTACAAGACTCTTATAGTAATATACGTAGTATAATTTATATACGCGTATATCAATCATGCAAGCACTTAGTAAACTACTAATGCTAAAATACGTGTATGGTCTGTAAGCATGTATGCTTGGATTGCAAACAAGTAATGTATGTGTATCCCGTGTAAACCCCATTTGTAAATGCAGTGTTTGAAAATGGTTATAGTCCAAACAAAAACTTTTGACCTGGTTCTCTATAACCTGGCTTTGATACCAATCTGTAACACCCCCAAATCTGAGTTGCAGCGGAATATTGAATATCTGAGGGCGTTACTTCATAGATCAATAGCACAAGATATGAGAATAACCACTAAACGTGTCGTTTTAAAAAGATACATTGGATTAACAAAATACGTGTTCATTACATAAGCTCATGGCTTCAAATTGTTCGACAATATAAGTAAAGATTTCTGTTTATAACAAATATTCCCAAATGTAATACGCCCCAAATCTTTAGTACTGACTCTCCAAAGAGTGACCCCCAATGTATCTTGGCACCCGGTGCCTTATTGAACCTAAGAAAACACGCATATATAATGTCAACCATAAAAGTGGTGAATTCATTGGTTTATGTGATCATTAGTAGGACGCAAGATTTCCAAGTGTAACTGATTAAGCACAAATGCAAACATCTAAAGTAATTAAGTTTTCCTAAGCTCTATGACACTGAAGCTGACATGTATGATGCAGTTATAATTGCCATTCAATGCCCCGTAAAATGATGTTTTAACCCGCAACATCCCAAATTCGACATGGTATACGTTTGTTGTTCGGCAACCCGGCACCGTGAGCGCTTCTCACCCAAACGGGGATGTCAATCCCAAATAGATCTATTTATAACATTCGCGCTCACAATCTAGTAATTGACAGTTCATGATAAAGGGCTCAGTGGGTTTATCGCTACTTAGGGAAACAAGTAATCATAGTATAAAATGTACACTTGCGTCCAATTTGTAAAACAAAGCATGTTCTCACCCCAAAGATGTAAATCATTTAAATAATTGTAAAGCATGGGTGATAGGTGTAAAGTACACATATCCGTTAACACCAAAAATGACCTTAAATGACTAAAAACATACTTAAAAATGGCAAAGATATGCTTGTTTTTGTGTTTTTGATGGGTGCCTGGTCGGATATTCAAAAATCACAAGACACATAACGGTCAAACTCGGCTTCGAGTAACGGTAAGAGCACAAGAGAAGCCAAAAGATTCAAGCCAAAGTCAAAGGAAAGTTAAACCTCAGTCAACTTCAGCACCAACCATGGGTCAACAAGTCACCTACTAGGAAAGACAAAAATCTCAATGTTTCCATTTAAATCCCTTAAGTTCTAAAAGTTACACAAATGGTCCCTACAGTTTAATGGGCCCATTTTCCTTAAAAACCATACCCGGGTCCATAACTAGCCCTTAGCCCATTTACCCTTTTATTAAACCACAAGGACCAATGTTGCCATTTTCCAAAGTCCTTTTACACTACACCTTTATTAACCAACTAAAAGGACCAATCTTGCAAATAGCCCAAAGTTCAAATATATTTTACCTGTTTTACAATTAAAAAAGGGCGCGAAGAAAGGGTTACTATTCACCCTCCTTCTCCAACACTTACCACAGTCAAAACAAGGGGCAAACACAAATTGAAGGGTACGGAAGACAATTTAAGGATTCACTTACAAAATGGCAGGGTTCATTAGTCATTTCAGTAGCTCTCATTGGTCAAGTCAAGCTAGAATCACACGTGGAAATCAAGGAAAGCACAAGGAATGATTAAATTTGGTACTACTTGCTCTCACGAAACTAGCACAAGCTGTCACATCAAAGGAATGACAGCTTGGCAACTCGTTCATGTTGACTTCCACTTGATCAAACGGGTAAACAAGAATCATTCTTCAAATGATTAGTATTATTGAACGATTGAGATTGATAAGGAGCGTGGGTAGAAGCAAGGTCTGGAAGCTTTTTCACCAAGAGGCTTAAATAGAGTACATTTCTCTACACACACACGTAGTAGTAGCTTAGAAGAATTTAGCGTAAATTTAGCTTATTGCAATTTCTTTTTAAATTCAGTTGTAATTTCCTTTTAATCATGTAATCAAGTTTTATTTTAATAAAATCTAGTTTTACTCTTAAATAATCTGTCATGAGCACTTTTGTTTTTCATTCATAAGCTCTCATTTTCTCTTCAAATATTAAGCTACTGTCTCATAAGCTCAATAGCTCTCATAAGTCTTTAAGTTTATGATAGAGCTTAAGTCAGTTTTAATCTTACTTAAATAAATAAAATCAGCTTAATACCTTTTATATTTGGAATTATAAGCCTATAGAAGGGGATTCAATCATGGAAGGAATCCCAAGGATTTTTACTAGCTTATCCATAAGGATAAGCTAGAGCTGTAGATAAGCTCTAAGAGCCTCTAAGCTTCTGTTAAGCTGAAGCCATTTGTAAGTTTTCTATTTACTTTCATGTCCTTTAAATTTTAGCTTAAAATTACTTAAGTAACTTAGATTTCCCTATTTGCTTATTAATTGAGCTTATTTGAGTTCTAGCTGCTAATTTGTGCTTAGTTTGATCTTCTTTTGCTTATTAATAATCTGTTTTAGTTTTCATAAGGTAGATCTTGGTTAATTTTAAAATTCTGTCATAAACCAATAAAACCAAAAATATCATTAGCATAGTGTAGATTTTAGATTTCTAGCTTATTCAGTTGATTGATTATGTTAGTTGAGCTAGAAATAAGTTTTTAGTTATCTGGTAGTAATGTTTAGTTAAGTGGAATTTAATTTCAAAAGTTTTTCAAATCTGTCATGGACCCAAAGGGGTGTTTGGTTTAAGCTTGTTTGACCACAAAAAGTCAAAGTAAGCTCTTAATTTTGCTTGAGTCAGTTTCATTTTCACTTATGATCATTAGGAAAAGCATTTTCAAAAGTTAGTTTTCAAAATCTAAAAGGTTAGGGCTTAATCTAGTTATCTCAGCACCAGGGCACTTTTCTCCTTAATTTTTGCTTGTTAAAAATTAAATCAAGCCTTTTAGGCTTGATTTGTGTTTGTAGTTTGCTCAAACACACTCAATAGGAGTGTGTTGTGTAGGTCTACCCTTAAGGTAACCTGCACACTTGTGTTTGTGGCTTTTTCAAATTACACCAGCAGTAGTAACAGCAGTTACTACTGTTGGCCTTTTAATTTTCATTTTAGTTAGCTTAAGTAGGATCTAGGCTTTAAAACTTAGTATATTTTTAGATTAGTTATAGCTTAATATAGTTTAAAGCTTGATTTCTCATTTCTTGCTTATTTGTTTAATTACATTCAGCTTAAAAAGTCATAAAAATCCAAAAATACAAAAAACAGTAGTAACTTAGTTAAAGCTTTTAAATTGGAAACTTAGCTTATAGTAGTTATTTTAATAATCTGAATTCATAGCTTAGTAGGTAATTGTTAAGTTCTCATAAGCTCAACTTCTGTCTCAGCTTATTGAGCTTATTGGCTTATTTAGATTTTGAATTCTAAGTACCTAGTTCTGAGTTAGCTGCTTTGATCTTTAGTTTTAGTAAGCCTTAAGTGTTTTTAGTCATAGTAACTTATCAATTTTAGCTTATGCACATCATTAGGATTCTAGAACAGCTTTTGGTTTGAAAAATGAGCTTATATTAAAGCTTGTGCAAGCTAATAAGTTAAAACTAGCTTTTTGTTCTTTAAAACCTTAGTTTCTGTAAACATCCTTTTCTAAGGCTGTTTTAGAGCTTATTTTTAGTTTTCAGCTTATATTGTCTTTATTAAAAGTGTTTAAAAATGTGTGCTTAATAAGTTTTAGCTTTTAGTTTTCAAAAATTTTCAAAAAAATTAAAATAGCAAAAAGGGGTGTCTGCCAATCTCGAACCCACGACCTCTTGCACACAACACACACGCCTTAACACTTTGCTTCAATAGCTCATCCATCATCTTTTCCTTTCATTAAATACTTATACACGTTTTTCCTTTCCTCTTTTTATAATAAGCCGTAGCTAAATAAGCCGTTTTCACAGCTTATTTGATAAGCTGAGTTGTGCCTTTTATTTTTCTAGTAATCTTTGTTGCATCATAGACTTTTCCTGAATTTTTCACATTTTTCCATTAATTAGTTTATTTTTTAGGATTTTTCAAAAGTTTTAATTTTAGAAAATTCATAAAAAATAGAAAAAAGTTTCAGAAAATTACAAAAAAATAGTTTTTAGTTTTATAAAAATTACTTTTAGGTTTACATTCAGTAAAATCATTTTTACACCTTTTAGATTTTAATTTTCATTTTTGAGCTTTTATTTTTAATTATAAAAATAGGATTTTAATTTTTAAAATAGTTAAAAATAGTTTTCTTAGCTTTTACAACATTTTAGACTTTTCTAAGTTTAAAAATCATTTTTCTAATTTTTTAGGACTTAATTTGCTATTTTTTAGGATTTAATTAGATTAAATTAGTTTTTAATTCATAATAAATTCAAAAATAATCATATTTTTTTTTTCTTTTTATTAAAATTTTCTTTTGTCCTATTTTAGGTTTAGAAATTTAGTTTGCATTTTTAGGAGTTAATTTTAGTGTATTTGCTTAATTGTCGCGTTTTATTTGTTACCCGTTAATTGCTTAAGTGTTTAATTGCTTTTTAATTGTTCATATTAATTGTTGATTTAATTTAGTAGTATATAGCTAATCAAAATGAGTCTTTTCTCTCATTCAAATCATATCGGGAGCTTAAAAACATGGTTTCAAATTTCTTAAAAGTCGTTGGGGGGAAACGACCCGGAGTGATCATCTTCCCGGTTTTAAATATACGTACTTTTATATTATATATTATCTTTTAGAGTGGAGCTTTTCTTAAGGGGAGTCTTTAGGAAAGTTCTTAATTGCTCTTTTGGATAATATTAATAGTATATAAAATTACACATCAATGGGGCTTATGAACTCACCTTAGTAAATTGTCTTCTGTAATGATAAATATATCAAGTAGGCAGAATGATTCACACCGTCAATTACCTAAGTAAATCAGCAGTTTTAGTCTACAAGTTAGGTCTAAACGATCAATGCATAAACTACAATAAAAGTGCTAGTTTATATAAACTGTTATCAATTGTGTGGCGTGCGATGTTTATTGTATTTGTATTACTTGATAGCTCTTGGAAAGTAATACGATTACACAGTTCAAATTTATGTACAAACGTTATTAATAAATATTCATATTTATTAAGTCACGGTTTAACCCGTACATCATCCGGTAAATATATAATTCGTCCGATATGTTAAGTGGTTATTAAAATCACCTTTGTTCATGAAATACCCTTAGGTTTTCTATATTTACAAAAACAGTCCCTATGTTTATGAAAATATAGTATTTACACTTTAAACCCCTAGGTTTCCATAATTACACCTTTAGTCCTTTTGTTTTACAAACAAATTTACCTTTAGTCCTTATATGTTTCAAATACAGACCCCTTAGTTTCAAAAAGGTTCAAAATCAGCCCCTAAGAATTTTACAGGAAAACAGTTTTGACAGTTTTAACTCCCAAGTTTACAAGTTTGCACTTTTAGTCCCTTAACTTGAAAAAGTCACATTTTAAGTCCAATTAAGTTTTAGCAAGTGGCATTTAGTTTTAATGGACTCCAATAAGCCATATAAGCTGAGCCAGCTTATAAATAAACTCGGATGAGCTTAATTTGGCTTATTGGGGCTTATTGGACCCGTTAAGGTCCAATAAGCAATCTAAAAGTCCAATTGAGTTTTTAAAGGCACATAAGCCTTCCTTAAGTTTATTTAATCTTATTTAAAACTCTTAAGCTGAAAATTAAGCTCGGGTGAGCTTATTTGAGCTTATTGGGCTTGCTAGCCCAATAACTCTAACCCGAAAGATATCAAAGGGGTCCATTAATGTTTCTAAGTTCATAATAAGCTCATTAAGCTGTGTAAGCTAACGAATAAGCTGTTTAAACTTATTGTGGCTTATGGGCTCTCGGTGGTCACATAAATGGGCTACTAAGCCCGTTATAGGTCCGACTTGATTTACCTTTTTGTGTTAGGGTTCCTATAGGTTCAATACGCACATTAGGTCTCTTAATAAGCTTGTAGAGCTTATCGTTAAGCTGTGGGCTCATAGACCCAGTCCGTTGGGCCTGTTTGGGTTTAATGGGCTCACTTGTGGCCCGTTAAGGTTTCTTTTTCATGCATGCTGACCATGCAATAGGTAGTTTAACCAAGTCATTAGTTCACAATAAGCTAGAATATGAGCTTATTAATAAGATCACGGTACCAAACTAACGGGCTATTGGGCCCTTAACGTCGTTATACACTGTTTAGCCCAAAAGGCCCATTAGGGGTTATTTATTCTTTAGCAAATTGTACGGTTTGATAATAGGTCTAGTAAACCATTTTTAAGTTGGTTTAGTTATATTTGGTCGTGTTATAACATGCATTACAGTTACGATTAAGGTTGTATTACACGTTCCCAAGTCATGCCATCTTGTTTATAGGAAAAGTTTACGTATAACTTCGTGAAATTCGTTTGTAAAGGTTATTGTTTGCGTTGGTGTTCACATTTGCTTATAAACGAACCCGTTTGATACCCTAGCTCATTTTTAAGTCATATTTTACATGTTTTAACATATTCATTACCACACAAGTCCTATAGAATCATTTATATGTATGTTGGCACGCATGGGTTCACGCTAGTGTATCATTTACGTGACACAATGTCTAGCAACAAAGAAACAATTAAAATACGAATTGTATATGTTTAAACATGACTTACAAAGAGTCCTAGTGACTTGGTTCAGTTTGTATTCGAGTATATGGGCAACCCAAATTTGTTTACACGATTAACCACCAAATCCTAAGCTTCAAAGCTTTGTAAACACCCAAGACTTGGCTTGTGTACCTCCTTATAACTCGTATGATGACCCTAGTGTATATTGTAGGTTCAAAGGAAAATATGAAGGTTTTTTTTTTTTTTTTTTTTTTTTTGTTTGCGTTTTATAACCCGAACGAGTTGAGAAGAGACAAAGATGGTTTGGATTAGAGAGAGGGTTTAGTGTATGTGTGAGTTTTCAAGAGTGCTAAATGTCAAGTGTGAGTGTGTATTTATAGGCAAGATAGCTAGTTACAATTCCTAGTCCAAATCCTAACCAAACCGTGCCCTAGACTTAGTGGTTTTGTGGTTTTTAGTTACTCTCTAATGTTTTGCCTAAAAACAACTACTACATTGACTTAATTACTCATATATTTGTACCAAGATTTGCCTAGTTATGAAATCTTATGGTTTTGTGTACATACTCATGCATGTTCTGCGTGGGTTTTCAAGAGAAATAGAGATCATAATGGTTATTAACCATTAGGTATAAGTTACGTAGGACACATTGTACATGTTTAATTAAACATGGTTCTGTACATGTACTTAAATGAATATTAGGAAGATTTTAGGGTGAATTATGGGTTTGGAGTGTAGTATTAAGGAAAGGAGAAGCTTGTGAGTCTTGCTAGTTTTATCACAAAGTACATGGTTTAATTACCTTCATGTTATACATGTTTCTTAGGAAGTTTTAAGGATTTTCCTAGTTGTTTTAGTTCCCACATTTGGCCCAAATATGGCTTAATAAAATAAGAATTGATTTATTATTTTGTGCTTAAGGTTTAAAAGTGGGCATTGGTTTGAGTTTGGTATTCCGGGGTGTGTCTAAATGTTTATTATTGCGAACGTAAGCCTTCTTAGCGGACCAATAAAAATAAAATACGCAAAGTCAATAATTATTCTTCTTATAATTATTAGAACACTTGTGTGCGTAAACTTTAATTTATTTGGTGACGTTTACGTTAAATGATTATTTTGTCAGCGATTTAGCTTAAAAGTTAAATTAAAAGGAAAACGGTATTCGGACCAAATAAATAGTGACGATAATATGTGTCGTAAAACTGATTGAAATTGAGAAAGGTTACACCTTCCCACTTTCTTCTCTCTCTA
The DNA here is from genome assembly GCA_026074375.1 of Tanacetum coccineum. Lineage (NCBI taxonomy): Eukaryota > Viridiplantae > Streptophyta > Magnoliopsida > Asterales > Asteraceae > Tanacetum > Tanacetum coccineum. Next base: position 7,460 of record BQNB010042089.1, on the reverse strand, counting down.
GTTCTTGTTGTTAGAGATTACTAATATTCTACAAAATATTAAACTTAATCCTAAAATTTTATAAAAATTTCTAAAAAATACTGAACTCTATTTTTGAGGTTTACAAAGAAAAATGAATCAAAAAGCTATTACCAATAAGCTGCTTAAATTCAATAAGCAAAATAAGCCAAAAACTGAACGTGTATAAGGAATAAATAAAAGAGATATATGACCAGTAAAGAGCCTAGGGCAAATGGTTAAGGCGTGTGTGTGTTGATGGGGAGGTTACATGTTCGAGTCCTGTGACTGTCCCTTTTTGTAAAACATTTTTTATAATTTTTCTTTTTAAAAAAGCTAAAGATTAAGCAAGAATAAGCAATTATAATTAAGGGTCTTAATGCCAGAACTTCTTATTAAGCTAGAATAAGACAAAAAATCACAGCTTGGCTAGTTAATACTATTAGATATTTAGCTAAAACTGTTTAGATTTTTGGACCCAATAAGCAATTAGAAAACAAATAAGCTGACAATCAGACCTAGACCTAGACTCAATAAGCATTAAGAACTAGAAATAAGCAAATTCAATAAGCTGAAAGACAACCAAAAGCACTAAGACAGTTGACTCAAAAAGGAATTTAGAGGGACTTTGTCATCTATTTTAAGCTTAAGTCATTAGAAAACTAATAAGCACATGGAATAAGCTTTAAAAAAGTGGAAATCGATTAAGACTAGGAACTCTAATAACCACATTAAGCAAGAATTTAGCAAAATTAGTTAAGGAAATAAGCTAGAAAAGTGTGGAAACCTAAAATACGTGATAGGTTCTTTGATCGTTTAAGCTCAAGGTTGTTTAGACCTCATCTAGGATAATATAGTAACAATGATATAAATTGCACAAACGGAATTATAGACACAATCAAAGTTTACTTCATTGTTTTTCTTTTTAATTAAACACTGCCCCAATACTATTTGATCAGAATAGATCGGTTACTCTAACTAGTAACAGGGATCAAAGATCCTTGAGGCTAAACTCTAGACGTCTACATTAATTATACAAACGTGTACACACACACACCTTTGTATCTAGTCGACTCTCATATGATGAACACACACTTTTCTCGATGCCTAAAACAATATGCCTGAACCTCCTTTTATAGCATAAGGAGTATAGGCATTACATTGGGAACTAATAAAAGATATTAATGAGAGATTCAATTAATTATCATCATTTATCTTCTATTTAAATATTCATCTTTATCTTCTTTTTAACCAAATCTTCATTATCTCCTACATCTTGTAGAATCCCATAATAACAACTTTGGTCCTTCTTATTTCCATCTTGTTTCATTCTTCTTTTGTCTTATCAACTCAAATATAATTCCCAACAATCTTCCCCTAGTTGATAATGACAAAACCAAATAAGCACGAACTTCCCCTGAAGTTAATATACGAATGAAAACTTCCCCTTAAGCTACCAAGGATCTATAAGTTTCAAATCATCAAATTTTTCCCTTTTGTCTATTCAATTTCAGGAGACTAAAGTATGCAACTTTGATCTTCACAACTACGAACCAATATTACACTTCTAATCCAGCCTTCAACAACTCAAATTACCCTCCATGACGCGCCTTTAAGATAAATGAACTTGAGCAGCAGTAAATTAAACCTAGCTTTAGTACAAAGACTAGCAGTTGTAAAAAAACTTTCACTCAATGTTGCAGCAAATAAATGTTAAACATTTTAACCATGGAGCTTCCCTAAAACCATATGGTTAACATTTTTGAATCTTCATTTATGGTAGGCTCATTTATGTAATGATTTATGTTGAAGAAAACTATGTATAACCGACTTGATATGCTGAGTAGCCGAAACATCCCAAACTTGTGTCTTATATCTTGTACTATCCATGTGACTTCGAACGTATACCCAAAACCGATGTATAAGGAGACCGCAATCTCTTGACAATTTATCCTCATCTTCTATGAGGGACCATAACCAAAGTGTAGCCAATGATGAGCATTGTGCACATAAAAAAATCACAACACCTTTGCATGATTTGTTATTCTTAGTCACATCGTTTTCTAAGCGCTCACGAAACAATTTATCTTCAAAGTGTAACACCCACTTTATGATATGATAAGAACACAAACCTAAATTATTTACACTTCATCGTCAAATAGATTGATAAGATAATCCTCTTCGTAACTATATTATCCAATAAATCACGAGCCATTAAACTGTTAAGAATTGTAAAATCAAAAACATTACATTCCCCTTAAACCAAGCTAGTAGTAAACAACAGTAGAACTTCATCTCAATTGTCAGTATTAAAAACATTACGAGCAGCACTAAAACCTTGGTTTAAGGCCCAAACAGTAGTAACTGCTAAGATTTACCCAGAGCAGAAACGTAATACTGGCAACATATAATAATATACTAGCAATAATTAAATCTTCTAGCAGCACTAAGTATAAACTGGCAGCATTAACCCTTAGTGATAGCAGCACTAACATGAACTGGCAGTATTAACGTCTCCTGGCAGTATAAACATACAACTGACAATACTAATGTATGAAGAACAGTACTAAGTACTCATAAGCAGTACTAAGTATAAAGCTGGCAGTACTAACTTCATACCCAGTCAGTACAATTTCTTCCCTTGGCAGTAGATAAATGCTCCTTCCTCCTATACCTTTTGAGATACTTCTTTAAGGTAGTAAAGACCAATATTCTACGATCACAAGCTGATGTGACTGTGTCTTGTGTCAGTAGTAACCACCAACGAGCAGTACAAAATATAAGGATGCCTTTTTTTTAAGTATCCATACGACACCTTTTTAGCGACACTTGTTTAGTTGCTAAACTGTCACTAATCCTTGTCTTTGCATCTATCATCTTGATGTCGTGTGTTATGCATCCTTACTAGGGTTCATCATCAATCAAATGATCGACTCACCAAAGCTAGTAGAAACATTAATGATCACCATTCCTGTTTTTATTAAATTAGGATTTGTGAATACCCTAATTGCAACGAATTGAACCAAACACCAAAAACAGAAAACATGATTACTCTTCCTTCATAGATTCGACATCAAAACACCTTGTAGATCCTAGATCACGAGCCACGAGGCTCTGATACCAATTGTGGAAACCTAAAACATGTGATAGGTTCTTTGATCGTTTAAACTCAAGGTTGTTTAGACCTCATCTAGGGATAATTTTGTAACATTGTTTTAAAATTGCCACACCGGAAATAATAAACACTATTCCAACGTTATTCAAGATTTTTTTTTATTAATCAACAAAGCCAAAATTACAATTTGATCAGACTAGATTGGTGACTCTAACTAGTTAAACAGGGATCAAAAGATCTTGAGGTTAAATTAGATGTTATACATTAATATACAAACGTGTATTCACCACAACTTTGTATCTAGTCGACTTCATATGATGAACCACACCACTTTCTGGTGCCTAAAACAATATGCCTGGGACTCCTTTTATAGCATAGGAGTTCATAGGGCTTACATGGAAACTAATAAAAGATATTAATGAGAGAATCAATTAATTATTCATCTTTATCTTCTCATTAATATTCATCTTTATCTTCTTTTTGACCAAATCTTCATTATCTCCTACAACTTGTAGAATCCCATAATAACAACTTTGGTCCTTCTTATTTCCATCTTGTTTCATTCTTGTTTTGTCTTATCAACTCAAAGATAATTCCCAACAAAAAGAAAATTGAAAAGGACAGTTTACACTACATTGTTTTTAGACTTTTTGAGTTGAAAAGACTATTTACAGCTAAATTTTAAGACTCAAAAATGATTTTGACAAACTGAAAACTTGAAACAAATTTAAAACTTACTACAATAAGCTAAATTCAACAAAAAATAATCTAAGTTAAGCTAGGAATTGACCACTAATGATCTGCACGTTAGACCTTTTTAGAACAACCCAACACATTAACACCTATTGATTGATTCTAGTCTAAGTTATTTAAGAGGCTATTCCAAAGCTTTCTAACTCAAAACAGATTCAAAATGATGTTAATGAAACCAGTTTTGAGAACAAAAACCACACCTCAAGTACACTTTTAAGGAATTCAACCAATAAGTAGTTCATTTAAACTAGCTGACTTGAATTTATGAAGAAACTAAACTACAAAACTAAACAAAACTTATTCTGATCTTATGAAAACTAATATTTAGACCTATTTTGAGCTTATGAAATCCATTTTGATAACTAAAAACAGCCTGCACTTACTTTTACCATGTTAATGCTGCTTAACCCAAACACCCCTTTAAAACTTTATAATCTAAATTTAAGCTATCTCAGACCTAAATTAACCTTAAATTATGAAAATAGATTTAGAATTATGAATTATAAGGACAAATAAGCAAAAATCTCATAGAAATAAGCACTATATTATAAGCTAAATTTATGAGCAACATTAACTTCTTTTTAAACAGTTTTAACTCTAAATGGACAGATTACATAAAAACTCAAATCAAGCTATTCTAAACTATAAACTAGACACATTAAGCTACTATTAGACAGAATAAGCACATTTAAGCAATTTTAAGCATAGAATAAGCAGTGTAATAAACTAAAACAGAAATTAAGCTAAAAAGTAAAATGGATCATACCTGGTCCTTTGCTCAAAACAAGGACTTATAAATGCTCTAAGAGCTCAATCTACAAGCTCCAGCTTATTTACATAAGCTGGTAAAGTCCTATAATCCCTTCCCTTATTGGCTTATCATCCATAATGAGCTTAAACTTACTTTTTGAGGTGATTTAAGTGACACGGCTTATTCAGTTAAGCTATAAGAAAGCTTAACTGAATTGGATCCGGGTTTGGGCTTGGTATATTTCTTGGGCCGGTTTGGACTAGTTATGAATTGGATTTGGAATTTAGACTAAGGTTAGTATAGTATAAGTATTTATGGGCTGACCCGGCCCACAAAACGGGTACGGGTTGGCCCAGTAAAGATGAATACGTCATCGGCTTTGTTTTCTCACGCTCTTTTTTTTTTATAATCTCGTGGTTTTGTTTTTTTCCATTTGGCTATATTTTTTTTTCCTTTTATGAATATCCGTTACCTGCATATCACATTTAACAAAACAGACATATACAATGCATTTTCTATCTATTTTTTGTCATTTTAACTCGTTTTTATAAAGAAAAGTGGTATGTGATAAAACACATATCACATAGCAAAAATATTTCATTGGAAGACTGTTCCAAAGTTTTGGATCATGATCTCTCAGTTGAGCTTGTTCCAAATGTTCTTTAAAGTTTTGAGTTTGTTCCAAATCTTTTTTTAAATTAACATTTCTTCTTTTTAAAGGAACTTTTGTTGGTTCTTCAAATTAAGTCTCATCATATACAAAGCCATGATACGAGCGTGGGGATTTTCTTTGTTTTACTTTCAAATGTTTTTCAGCTTCACATTTTAATTCCTCTTTCAGAAAATAATCTTATGATCAAGAAAGCTCATCTTTTCCCATTTCATTAATGTTATACAAACATGGTACTAACTCCTTAGCTTTATTTAAGACACTCGGTTCACATTGTCATTTTGGTTCTTAAAGCCAAGGCCCTGTTTTCCCGTATTAACATTGTGTTCTTTTGGAAGCAGCATTCGAAGAGTCTGATCAGTCTGTCCTGCTTTTTTAAGTTTGTTATCAAGATCGTTTATTTGTTTCAAAAACTCTTGATTTTTCTTTTCAAGTTCATTTTTTTTGAAGCGACTGGACATAGTCATCATACTTTTCATTTTCCTTGGCGAATGTCTTATCTTTTTCACAAGCTTGAGATTTAAGGTTTGAAATTTCATCATTTAAAAGCTTAATCTTTTTGCAGTATTCAGATTCAATTGTCATATCATTTGAAAAATGTTTTTCTTTTTCCTTATATTCCTCAAGCTCGTTTGTCAATAAGGAATTCGCTTGTTGAGCTTCACGATTAACGTCATTACATTTTCTACATCACATTTAAGGTTATTGATTAAGGAAGCAAAGAAAGCACACTGTTGCTCATAATCTACATAATCATGTTCTTCCTTTATTCTCTATCTGCAATCGGAGTATTTCGTTATATCCTAAATTAATATTACTATTATTCTCATTCACCACATATGTGTCATGAATAGATTTAGGTTGTTCATGATTTTGTATCCCATGAGCAAACATATTTTCAAACGTATCATTATTTGAATGAGGTACCTCAGTCACTATGTCACTATCATAAGAAGGACCAATATCAGCATCTGCATCATTTCCTTTTGAACTGCTGCTTTCTTTGTCAAAACTTCTGTTTTCATCCTTTGATCTGCTGAATGGAGTCTCTGAATTGCTGTTTTCTGACTTTGTCCCACTGCTTTCCATGACACCCGTATTATCATTCAATGTTATACCCTCATTAACCAAACAAGCTTCCAATGTTGCACCTTTAGTGACAAAACAAGCTTCCATTACTGCACCCTCAGTGACCAAACATTCTTATGTTGGAAAAATCGGCTATCTAAATAACTATATATTACTATAATATTTAACAAGCTACGCAGCGGATATAAATCCACCATATTAGATAAATAAATAACACATAAAAAACCCATAAACATAAACAGGGTATCAACCTTTAGCACCAATCTAGTGGACGAATCGAAAGGACACTTTTGAGTACACGCTACGTGTGTATTACCGTGTGATCCAAACACTCTTCTAGTTACTAAAATAAATAACTCTTTGTGTATCCAACACTTACACGTTTTTAAACGATATCACACGATTGCTAGTTATTAAACCCAATGAACCAGTGAACACAATATCTTGCATAAAACACAAGAACATCCTAGTTGGGTGTTTATTTACGTTGACAACGGAAATAAACCCATCAAATTAAAAAATACGAAAAGCAAAAGCCACCAATCTAGGGTCCTCCTTATATACTAAGGTTTACCTAAAATACATACCTTGAAGAAAAAATAGCTCAAAATCCAATCCAACCCCCTAATTGGGCTAGGCCAGTCGAAGTCAACCCAAACACCCTTTGGTGTTGACTTTTTAACTTTTCTAATATTTATGGTTAATTACATTTAATTATCCATTAATTAAAAGGCCTTTACAGTTAATTATTCATAACGAACTAATTAACAACCGTTAGTGTTCTTTCATTAAATCATATATTAATATAAATAATAAATATGCAATTATATTATTATAAATATTAACATAATGATATCTAAGTGTAAACGTGTGTGACCCTCGTAGTCCCACGTATTTCCAACTGTATAAATATCCGTATGACATGAGCACAAACCAACAGCTCCCACTTGTGAATGTCTTTGTCATATAATATAACATACTAACATTGACGAATAGTCTAGCAACATCATCAATACTCTCAAAAATACCTGAGTATGCAGTTTTGGTAAACAACTCAGCCTTTAATGGTTTTAGTCAGTTCTATC